>VZTX01025787.1:360245-500655 GCA_013400915.1 Pardalotus punctatus
GTTGTCCCTCAGATGACCACCTCTGCTCCCTCTTTACCACGCCCAGCTAGCCCTTTTGTCTCTTACAAAAGAAGTTAATGGTCCTTAAGTACCCAGTCATTAGTAACCTAGCGACAGGGAAGGGGAAAAAATTCCACACCTCTCAACCTCCAACAATCATTTATTTTTAAAAAAATAATTTAATTAATTAAATTTAATTAATTTTAACTAGTGATTGTTTAGCTAATAAAAATATACACACAATATATTGACAATAACACCTGGATCTTCCTCCCGTTATGAAGAATGATTTTGTTTTTATGCTACACGTGGCCAAATATTGCACGTAAAGCAGACAATGTATAAACATGGGAAATAGACAGATATATGCTGCAAACCCTCATATTTTCACATCTGTAATCTACAAAAGTGCATTCAGGGATTGTTGAAAAATACGTAAATGAAAATTTCTTTATATACTATGTGTAAAAGAAGTCAATAATATGTTCTTAAATTATTTTAAAATTCTTTTATTATTCTTCACTATTTTTTAGATACAAAATACTTTTAGCTGAATAGTCAGAACTTACATATTTAATTTACTCCGTAAAATGCATTATTTCTTTTCTTCAAAACATAATTATTAAGAGTTGCAAAGAACATAACACTGAAGACAAAATGACTTCCCATAAAAAATGTAAAAAGATTAAGGTCTAGGGAAAAAAACACAAGAAAAAAACATATAGCTACAGGGACTCCGAGAAAATCACTTGTTTAAAACAGAAAAAAAGGTTAATGTTTAACTTGGGGAAAATGGAATTGATTGATAGCTCAATAGAGTACTGCCCCATCTGTATCTCAAGCTTCAAATAATAAGAACTACCTATATCTTAAATTGAAAAAAAAACCCTGCTTGTGGTTTTAGTGAATGTAATGGTGGTTAACCTTCTTAAGCTGTTGCATAAGCTAAGAGTTCCTATTAAACCAGTGGAGAAAACTAATACATAGATTGTGGAAACTGCACAACATCACCTATTCCCTCAACTGCTGGTGACTTCAGACTGCCTCCACATTTATAATTTTTTTTAAGTGGCTGAATTAAGAAAATTAACAGAGCATTGCCAGTTTAGAGATCTCAAATGATGCATTAAGGGACCAGTTAGTGTATGTATGTGAAAAAGAAACAACTTAAAAGTGGTTATTAAAAGACAGTAATTTAACCCTACCACATGTCCTAGAATTTCTGTATCAATGAAGACAGCTACTAATAATGCCAGCGAGATGCATCTATATTATGAAACCTGTGCAAAAAACAGGAAGCAGTACAAGACTGGTATGGTCAGATGTCATGAGTTTCCTTTGTCATCTCATGATGCAAGTAATTGTCAGTCAGTACAGTAATATGGCGCAGAAAAAAAAAGCAGTTTATTTCAAAAACCAATTTCAAAAAGCAATTTACAAGACTACAGAAGTGTATATGTAAATTCATGAGTTTGTAAATTAGGAATGGATCAAACTGAGAGTGATATACTATGCACTTTATTTGTTTAGTTTAGATGACAAATGACATGTTCAAATTATTTTGCAATTTAAGAAACAATACTTAAATTGGAGATTAATACAAGGCTACTTATTAATTGTAATTTACCACAGTTTTATCAGACATAAAATAATTAATAGAAACCTGGATTTAAACTGTTTATTAAACTGCTGTCTGATTTTATCAGATAAAAGTGGTACAGAGCAGATCATAGTTAAATCATAGAACAATTTTTCCACAGCATATTTTTAACTAGTAATGCATACAATTATCAAGTGGAAAAGTGTACTACATTCATGATATTGGCTGATATAACTGAATCTGTTAGTCTACCTCTTTGATTAGTAAGGATGAAGAAAAGCTTATCCAGAGAAGACTTAAAATGTATCTGTACTATCCTGTTGGCTTGTCTTTTTTCTGAACTATCCTCTTAGTTTTTTGACTGTCCACATTTCATTTATTTGTCACAGGGAGGCTCTAATCTAGGGTGAGCAAAGCAGTCCTCCAGACAGAATAATTTAGCTATTATTAAACAGTTTAGTTATGTCTGGATTCCTTGCATTATTTCTGATGTATTCTGTAAAGCAGAAAATTTAAATAAATCCAGAAATCCTGTAAACCGGTAATGAAAACCTTAGTCATGAAAAGCATACAGTTATCTAAGACGTGACTTGACACAGTGTTCCCTAAAGCCATATTTAGCATTCCTGGTTATTTGAGTGTACTGCAAGTATATGACTTCTTCATATTCTTATAAAGGAGCTCCAAAAAGAGTTCTTTTCTATCATGGAAAGACCTTCAGAACCAAGAAAACAAATTTAACAGGAAATTCATGAAGTTCATACAAAAAAAGTTCAAGAACTAGAGGAAGACAGACCTAAACTTGTCTTACTCCAGTCACAGGAAAATGTCTTTGCCTTTGAGTTACCGAGTTTTTTCTTTACATAATGCTATCCTGGACCTGAAGAAAAATATCCTGTGTGAAAGCTGTATGAAGACTGATACACTTGGCTTCCAAACCAGCTCCACTTGTGAAGAGAAAAAAAAACCAAAAGGAGAATTAAACCATGTCAGCCCTCTTACTAGACAGTGAAAGAGGAATTACTGAGACCAGAGTATTTTGGTGCAAGCCTCAATGCAAGATGCATCCTTGGGCTATTAGAAGAGTTCACTGCTTATTCTATAAACTCAGTATCTGTGAACAAGGTGGGTGGCTGTTCTATGCAATCTTTTTGTAGGAATGGCTCCCTTCAAGGATGAGATTTATCATAGAATCACAGAATGTTAAGGGGTCAGAATGGACCTTAAAGTTCAATTTGTGCCCATTACTTCTCATCCTATCACTAGAGCTGCTGACAAAGAGTCCCTCTTCAGATTCCCTGTAGGCCCCTTCAGATTCTGGAAGGTTGTTGTGAGGTCTCCACACAACCTTCCCTTCTCCAGGCTGAAGAGCCCCGGCTTTCTCAGCCTGTCTTTGTGGAACACCGGATGTGCTCCAGTCCTCTCATAAACTTTGTGGCCCTCCTCTGGACTTGCTGCTACAGTTCCATGTCCTTATGCTGGGGACACCAGAGCTGGATGCAATAATCCAGGAGGGTTCTCACAAGAGCAGAGTAGAGGAAGAAAAATCACCTCCTCCAACCTGCTGGCCGCCCTCCTTTGGATGCAGCCCAGGATACAATTGGCCTTTTGAGCTGCGAGCACACACTGCTGGCTCATCTCAAGTTTTTCAGTCATCACCCCCAAGTGTTTCTCTGCAGGGCTACCCTCAATCCCTTCTCTGCCCTGCCTGTAGGTGTGTCTGGGATTGCCCAGCCCCAGGTGTAGAACTTTATGTCAAAGTCAAACTTCATGAGGTTCGCATTGGCGCACCTCTCCAGTGCGTCAAGGTCCCTCTGCATGGCATCCCTTCTCTTCAGCTCTATATAAAAGCGTTCTGTAATCCCTAAGGCTTTCAGAAAAGGTTTGTATGAGTTTAGGTTTGGCTTAGAATATGTTATTGAATTCTTTGCTTTTTTTCTTTCTCTCTGAGAAAGCCTCCGTCATTTATAGCAAAAACTAAGACTGCAAAGAAAGGATGGAAATTTCGGTGATAGCTCTATTCCCATAACTAGCTATTTATAGAAATGGTACCATGAAGAACAGCAGGTTTTAACATGGAGCTAGGATCTTTGATGGTGTAAATCCACAACTCAGTAGATTTATGCAAATTTACATCATTTGAGCTTATTGCCCATACACTACTAGAGAACATTTTCTGAGATGAAGGTACCTCCATTTCACAGTTAAATTAACTTCACAATTACCAGGATTGGAATTCTTCCTTAAAAAGCCCTAATGATACATTTGCTGCTTGTTTAAAGGAAACCACATAATATTAATTAAATGACGGTTATTTTTAAATGAAATAACCCTTCTCTATTGATGGTGGGAAGAGTCCTAATTTTCAGATACCAGTATAAGCTCCAACTGCTCTAGAAATCAGGAAATAAGGTAATACATCAATAAAATATATCAATAAACATTGATAAACTGAACTATTACAGCAATAAAGCAAGTAATTAACATTTCTAACACACTTTTTCACTCTGGCAGTTCAAGCTGTAAAAATGTGCCTAATAAAGCACTTTATTACTTCTGAAATGGTACATTTTCAAGTCCACATAAATGTAAAAAGAAAACCTCTTCTAGATAGAAGATTTGATTGTAAACCAGTAATTTTCCAATTTATGTTTAATAATACTAATGTTGAAATATTTTGTTTTATTTTTAACCAAAAGCCCCCAAGATAAATGTCATTTTGTCAAAACTTGAATTTGTAGTCTGAACAGCTTTTAATTTTATTTTCTCCCAAGAAGTGCAGTCTTTTTGTGAAAGTAACATCTATTAATTACAGCAATCTCAGCTATTGAATCATATGATGATTAAATAATTTTTGCAGACTTAGTAGCTATGTGCAGCCAGCTTAATTAGTAATTAAGTACACTCTTAGCAACTTATCCTTGTTTTATTTGAATTTAAAAAAACACTATAAAATGTTCCTTATCAGGATGTAGTATTTTCAGTGATGCATTGTGGTATTTGTTGATTCCTTCTTGAGTGTACCTGAAAAAGAAGCAAATTTATACACAGTAGAAGTAAAAATTAAATAACCGAGACAAAAATGTGTGAAGATACAGAGCTACAGATACATAGCTGTTTTAAATGTTAAACAGTCTGTAAGCACTGTGGGATACTTGGATTTCATGAAAGCAGTCTAATTTAGTATCGAATTGCATCTCATATCAAAGTGCAAAGATATTATCAATTTACCTTATTATTTTATAATGAGATGTTCTACATTGAATTACTCTGTTAGCTGCAAACCTGAATATAATTAAAATTTTATTTTTGAACAGCAGTTTTATTTTAAGTGTTTTGGTAGATTGCTTAGCTAAACATTGAACTTTTGATTGTACTAGCTTTATCTACTTTTACCCCAGTGGATGAGAAAGTGTGCTTTTTTTTTCCCCCCATGATTCAATAAAAAGTCCAGTTCAGAACCCTGTATAAGATCGAGTAGTGTTAGCAGCTTTAATAAAAAGTCTAAGTCAGCACTGAGATGTACTGAATCTGTTCTGTAACATGAACATACCAAGAGCCCTGAAACAAAGTTTTTTGCGAGAATCGTGAAGATCAATTTCTTCCCATGGTTTAGCAGTTCTAACACCAAGTTTTAGACTAGAAATTGCTCACTCTATTGCTTTGAGGGTAGTCTGTGTGCAGTTATGTGGGTAAATTTGCACAGGAGCAAGGTGTTGCCGGTCTCGTGAGGGCTGGACCAGCTGACCACCAGGGCCGATCGGCAGCTCGTCAGCGGATTCTGCTAGTGTCCCTGAGCGCCAGGTTCAATGCAGTCGGGGACAGTCTCCCCCAGCCGCGAGCTGCGACTCCCTAGGACGGCAGCCACACTGTCCCCAAAAGCTGGAGTGCTGCAAAGAGAGTGTTCCCTCACCCGGACCCCTCAATCAGACACGCGGTCACACAGTGGTCAGGTGCTTGGGGTCAAGGATGACAGACCCCGGCCTCAGCCGGGCACAGACTTTTATTCTGAGGGTAACAACCAATCTTGGAACGGCACGGGGGAGGAACCAGGGAGGGACAAAGGGACAGGGACCACTCGGGAAGGAGGAAGGGAGGAGAGAGGGAGATACGAAAATACCATTATGAACTGAGGGACAGGGGGAGCTCGACCCCTCTCTGGGGCAAGCTACCTTCGACTGCCCCCCAGGGGGGCTTTATTCTCTAGGTCTCCACCAATTCCTCAGGGGGGAAGAAACTCTCTGGGCTTGAACCACCGCTACAGCAAGGCACATCCTTGAACACTGTCCTTTGGTCCAGAATAACATTTCACTGCTGGCACCGTGCCTGGACTGGTTTTGGGCTGTGCTTGCTAATACTCATCCAGATAATACACAGGCATATTAATGGATATCAAAAGCCAGGAACCACACTGAATAAGAATAAGGAACTAAGCAACCCAGAAATTGCAGAGAGAGATTAGATAGTCACTGGCTGTGCTTATCACTAGAGGCAAAGCCTTTTCTGCTTCCCATTCAGTGACCATGTGCGGCTATAGAGCAACAGCACTAGCTGAAGAGAGGGTGTATTTGGGAGCAAGACTCAAGTCTCTAGTCTCTACAGAAAACTAGAAAGGGTGTGTAGACATAAAGGATAAGATCCATGCCACCAAATAACTTCCTTTTAGTCATTGCTTTAAAGGAGTGCCTGTAATGCACCTCAGTTTCCTGCCCCATCAAAGAAAAGTGATAGGAGTCTTTTAGGGTCACCTGAGCAACGTTCCTTTTTCCCCAGTGAGGGCACAAAACTTAGATGAGCTGGACCTTGTGCAGTATTTTCAGTAATAGATACAGAAAGGAGCTGTCTGCTTGCTTTCATGGCCTACCTCTGAGCACTGTTTGACTCTTTATAAATTATTAAAAATTCATTCTCACTTCACTTCTGTGATTAAAAGAGATATCCTCCATTCACAGCAGTGTAACTGAGATACAGAAAGATTAAATTGACAATTCTCAAAGCCTACTAAAGGCTGCTATTGATTTGAATGAGAATTAAATCAGGCCATTTGTGAATTTACTTCCTGAGAGAGTGTGAAAATCCATCTAAATCTATTTATAGAATTAATACTGTAACTGTTATTTCTGTATTGTTATACTTTCTTAACAATAAAAAAAAAAAATTAAAAATTGCCCTAAATGCCCTCTTACCTTTTGAAGAAATACATACACACATACATGTATATATACACACACATATACATATATATATATACGTGCATACATACGTATATATATATATATGTAATAAGATCTTCATTTCAAAGGTGAAGCACTCGGAGCTGAGGATCATCTCTTGAGAGGGAGGTGGGCTTTCCTACCCAGCAAGACCTTGGAACCAGAGCAGAAGGAGCCACCCCAGCCCCACCTCCTGAGCGGGAAGAAGCAGCTCTTACTCCCAGGAGTGGAGCCAGTGGTGACCACACCCAACCCCACCTGGATAAATGCCTCCCGCAGGAGTTTGTTCCTGGCAGATTGGGGGATGGGTGGTATGGGAGGGTTAGAGCAACAGGTGTGGCCGTCCTCTGCTGCTGACTCTGAAATGCGCTGGCTACACTGGAGCACACTTCCAGTCTCAGAGAGATGAGCCAGGGACTCCTGAGGTAACAGAAACCAACAGGGAAATACCAGGGAAATATCTCAAAGAAGTTAAGGGGTGTTCCTCTAGGAAGGCATTGGCTGAAAGCTCAGCTGAGGTGTCTTCACACGAATGAATGCAGCATGGGGAACAATGAGGAGGAGCTGGAAGTCACCCAGTGCTGCTAGAATCTTATGGCTGCATTAAAATCAGGCGAGCCAGTAGGTTGAGGAAGGGAATTCTGTGCCTGCACTGCATTTTTGTGGGACACAACAAGGAGTATTCTGGGGTCCCCAGCACCAGAAGGACATTGGGCTGTTGTATGAGTCCAGAGGGGGGACACCACGGTGGTTAGAGGGATTGAGCATCTCTCCCACAAAGAAAGACTATGAGAACTGGGTTTGTTCAGCCTGGAGAAGAGAAAGCTTCAGGATGACCTAACTGTTGTCTTTCACTACCTGAAGGGAGCCTGCAAGAAAGATGGGATGTATTTTTTACATAGGCATATAGAGACAGGACAAAGGGGAATGGCTTTAAACTGAAGGAGAATAGGTTTGATTTAGGTATTCGGAAGAAATTCTTTGTTGGGAGAGTGGTGAGGCACTGGAACAGGTTGCCCAGAGAAGTTGTGGCTATCCCATTGCTGGAAATGTTCAAGGCCAGGCTGGATGGGGCTTTGAGCAACCTGATGCAGTGAAAAGTGTCCCTGCTCATTGCAGGGGTGTTGGAATGAAATGATCTTTAAAGTCCCTTCCAACCCAAGCCATTCTATGCTTCTGTGATATTGGGGCGGGCAGGAAGGGGGCAGAATGCTTGATTTAATTTGGGGGGAAAAAAATGAAAATAAAAGCAGAAAAGTTCCATTTTGTGAGACAGTAATGCAAATGTGCTTGAAGTGGCTATTTTGTGATTTCAGATCAGTTACAAAGTATTGAAAGAAACTGATAAAATGAGAAGTTATGAAAAATCATGCAAGTCAGAGAAAATTGAATTACATCTGTGGAAGAAATGCTGAAATGTATATCTTGATCATTCCTGGCAGTCAGATTACTTTAATATGTTAAAAATAGTCCTTCTAAATTCAGAATTTAGAAGTTGCTCTGAAAAAGTGAAAAATAAAAAAAGGATATTTATACTAATTTTATAGGAAATCTGTTGAATCTTTTCGTCTTCGTATAAATTGGAGCAGCTTCAAGATCGAGAGATCATTGCAAAACCCTGAAGACATCCCAGAGGAAAAGATGACAGAATTCTGTGTATGTTTTTAAGCTATAATTATACAGATTCATAAAATGAGTTTCTTAGGAATTATTTGGGGGGGAAACAAGACCAGCTTTGATGTTTTTAACATTAGATGACCCAATTTAGTAGCATAGTTGACAAGTATTTTTGTGTCTCTAGAGACACATGATTACTAGAAAGAATGCAGAACTGAGCTCTGATGATTACTTGTTGTATATGATTGTGCTGGCTTCAAATGCAAAAATAGATCATATTTGTGTGAAAATCTACTTCTGGTGAAAAATAGTTCTTATTATACAAATATTGGAAAGGTAGAATGATGGAAAAAAGATGGGTGTGAAAGCAACATTAGAGTGGATGGATTCTTTCAAGTCAGAGCAAGGCTAAATAATTAATTATTGAGTATATAGCTCAGTAGATTAGAATATCTTAATAGGGTGGAAAGACTACTGCTTCCAGACATTATATACTTTTGGTGATTTATTTATAAATAGTGTTATACTTAATTCTAATATCTAGTGAAACTTTGTAAGATATTGTTATTATTTCACCTGTAATGTTTCAATAAAGTTAATGTGGGTAGACCATTTCTATTTCAAACTGGAAGTTTAAAGAAATTTTTGCTTCGCTAACCAGAATCCAGGTGTGGTAAGGGTCAGTCAGGAACAGATTCTGGTATTACTGTCCTATAGCTAAAATTCTCTGACCCTGTATTTAGGTGTTGTTAACAGCACAGTTAGAAGAAAGTACTGAGGGTACCAACACAAGGACTGATGAAGCCTTTCCATTATAGATACCATAAATTATTAATTATATATGTGCATTATAGTCGGTTTCTTATCTTAAAGGCAGACATTGTTCATAACTCTGTAAAGCTAAATTAGACCTACCATTATAAAAAGTTTCTTTTCTAAATTTTGGACCTGATTTTCCAATAGTTTCCAAATCAGGAAATGCTCCCCTTTCTGACCCATTACACCTTCTGGAATTTTACTTGACAAGCGAAACATGAGTTGAGGATATCAGTTGATTTGATTCAAACATTAATGAAATTTTTGTTAACTGAGGGCCCGAAGTAGGTAAATTACACAAAAAAGGAGGCAAGCTAAAATATAATTGTGAAAAATTCATGTTAATGGAAGAAACACCTTTGTGAGGTAATTTATAATGAAATTAAACCCTGCCATTGAAGGGGAAAAAAACCCCACGTAGTGAGTTAGCTCTGGCTGGATGCCAGACACCCACCAAAGCCTCTCTATCACTCCCATCCACAGCTGGGCAGGGGAGACAAAATATAGTAAATGGTTCATGAGTTGAGATAAGGACTGGGAGAGGTCACTCACCAAATACTGTCACAGGCAAACCAGGCTAGAATTAGGGATATTAAGTGAATTTATTACTTACAAAATCAGAGCAGGATAATGGTGAATAAAATAAGACCTTAAGAACACCTTCCTCCCACCCCTGCTCCTTTCCAGCTCTACCTCCTCCCCCAGTGGCGCAGGGAGATGGGAATGGGGGTTGTGGTCAGTTCATCACAGGTTGTTTCTTGTTCTGCTGCTGCTCAGGGATCGGAGTCCTACCACTGCTCCAGTGTGGGGTCCCTCCCACGGGAGATAATTCTCCATGAACTTCTCCAGTGTGAGTCCATCTTCACAAACTCTTACATGGGGGTCACTCTTCCACAGGGTGCAGTTCTTCAAGGACAGGCTGCTCCAGTGTGGGCTTCTCTCTCCATAGGCTTCCCATGGGCCCACAGCCTCTTCCAGGCATCCACCTGCTCCAGCATGGGCTTCTCTCTCCATAGGCTTCCCATGGGCCCACAGCCTCTTCCAGGCATCCACCTGCTCGAGCATGGGTCTCCTCCATGAGCTGCAGTTGGATCTCTGTATCTGCATGAGCTGCAGGGGCACAGCTGGCTCACCATGGGCTGCACCCTGGGCTGCAGGGAAATCTCAGTTCCAGAGCCTGGAGCATCACCTGCCCCTCCTTCTCCACGCACCTTGGTGTCTGCAGAGATGTCCTCACATGTTCTCACCCTGCTCTTCTCTGGCCACAATTATATTAGGGCAATACCATTTTTATTTCCCCGTTCTCCTCCATCTTGTTATCACAGAGATGTTGCTACCATTTCTAATTGGCCCAGCCTTGGCCAGCAGCAGGTCCATCTTGGGACCCTCTGCCATTGGCTCTGCTGGACATGGAGGAAGCTTCTGGCAGCTTCTCACAGAAGTAGCCCCTGTAGCTCCCTCCACTATCAAAACCTGGCTGCACCAAACCAATTCAACCCTGCAACGTCAAAAGAGTAAAAATACAGTATTTTTTAAGGAGGAAAAAGACCTACAGTTTGGTAGTTCTAGACCAGCATGTCTGAAATTTATTTAACATGTTTTATTTCATATCATGTCTAAGATCTTGTTAGGGAATCAGGCTGTTCTAAAATTTATAGTCACTTAGTGCATCTTTCAGCATGTGGCGAGATATCCACAGTCTTAGTTAAATTCAGGGATACATAAATAAAACTCTTTCATTAAGAATTATCTCCTGCATTTAATGGGCTAGTAAGCGACTTTGCCTCCCACAGATGGATTTTTGATGAGAAATTTATCTCTTACTATATCAGATTTTAAAAATAATCATTATTTCAGTTCTAATAAAGCAATTTTTTTTTCATACTGTATGAACATAAAACATTGGAAAAAATACATGACACAAATGCATGTAAAGTATATATAGCTTATTACTGACTTTTAAAACAGATTAAAAGGATAAGGTGTCACTGGCTGGCCATGACTATGCTGCCTTAACAGTATACTGTTTAAACACCTGAAATTGCTCATGATTAGATGACACCATAAAAAGTTTTTAATCCAATTACATTACAATGCTAATTAAAATAACTGCAGGTTACTACAACAATATGATTAATCTATTTTGTGTGTAACTTGAGTGCAACACTTAATCTCTGTTTGCTATTTTCCTTTATCTCCAAGCCTGGCCTGTTTTTCTGAGTATGCCACAAGAAGCATATATTAAGGTGATCTAAGGCTAAAGGTGCTGCAAAGTGCCTAAAATAGGTTCTCTTTCTTCAGGAAAAGAGTTATGCACGTTTCACTCTAAGATGCCCTATTTAAATGATATTTTTCATCAGTATATTAATTTTTTGCTACAGTCTGAGCATGACAAGTTTTTTGTTTTTTTTTTCTTTTAATGTACTAAACTAATGATTAGGTAGATTATGGCACTGGAGCATGGGAGGAATGTTTTTTCATCCTGGTCTAGCTTTCTGATTGATCACTAGGAAGCCATGCTCCTCTGAAAGATTAATTTTCAAAATCTGCAATATATTGATTACCACTTTGTTAAGCAGTCTTTCTGATAAAGTGATTGATTTAAAGAATAAAATATATCAAGTGTTGATTTAGTTTGTCAAAATAACTGAAAATGCTCAATATTTTCTTGACAATCTCATCCTGGAATAACTTGTTTACAAGGTGTTATCATTTGAATATACCAATTGTTAAATGAAGGTGAGGAGAAATATTGTTGAATTTTCCAACTACTGCTTTCCAGACAGCTTTGCTATAGAGTATTCCTCATTTAAACAGAGGGCATGTTTTATTCATTAAAATATGTTTAAAAATGCATTACATTGGGTTTATATAATGACAAAATTAAGTATGACTTTTTAATAGAATTACTCCTCTTCCTGAATGTTAGGGATGGTTACAAATCTGTAACATAAACTGCTCCACAAGGCTGAAGGAAAAGGTTATGAACACAGTGGCAATTTTGGTATAATTATGACTGTGCTCTGAAAAAATGGCAAATCCTTGGCTACGTTTGAGTGTATAGACCTATGGCAGCAGTGGAAGCCTAAACCCATTGGAGACTGGGTTTTCTGAAGACCTCACCCCTACATCCTCAGAGTCTGCAACTGTGGGCAGCTGTATATTTACTGTTTTTCCAGTCTATGCTGTCCTGCACAGCACTGTGAATACAACCATGGGGGAACACAACTTTGCTATGCAAAGCTCCATGAGTTTATGTAGCCTTAGAAAACAATCCTTCAGCCAGGGTGCATTGTCCCAATTCTTTGGCATCCATAAGTCATTTAGTGGCTGTAGTTTTACAAAGGTAGAAATTGTCCCACACTTGCTGCTCACCCTCTGGAATATACTGGTGGTATTTTTCATTACCAGGCCAGATGATAACTATGTGTAGTTCACTTCTTTGAGAACTTATTTCAGCCCTCAATTTCTGTAGATACTGTTGTATTCTATTTAACATAGTAGTAAAGGATAGATGTATTTTAAAAATCTGGTTATTTCACAATAGAACTGGGTCATAAAACTAATATTTTTTTTTTATTATGGGCATAATTTATGATACGATAGTCAGTCATAAAATGTGCTTTAAAATATGAATTTATAGCTGAAGTTCTGTTGTAATTTCCTTTAGACAAATTATACATAAGAAAATATGTTACTAGTAAACTAATGCTCTAGATTGTTTGCACAAATTTTGTTATTGTCTGGACCACATTTTCATTCAAAATTCTTCTGATTAGGCCATACTATTTCCTGCCAACCATTGCACAAATTGTAAATGGGTAGGAAAGCAATCAGATACTGTCCTTGAAAGGAATGCAGCAATTACTTAAATGTAAAATGAAATTACGAAAAAGTTGAGTGCATTCTTAACTGCCACGTAATGCTGCCTTATAAAGGGAAATAAGGAATAGCATCTTTGCATCATCTTCTCAGCTTTTTATAGACACTCGTGACTGATGTGGAATCTAAAGAAGAAGTTCTATTTTTGTACTAGTTTTGTCCTTGGTGGCTAACAGACAGGGTAGGTTTTTAGGTTGATTTCTGTCCTGAGGGTAGAAGCATACCAGGAACACCTATGGTGGCTGCAGTTCATTAGGCTGCCTGACTAAATCAAGCAAACCAAGTTAAACTCAAAGATCTGACAGAAATGTGCAAGACTTATAGCTGAGCGAGAACACCCAAGGCAGTAAAAGGTGGATTGGGGACACAAAATGTTGAAAAACAAAGGGAGAAGATGATAGAGAGACTGAGCTGCATGTGAACAGGTGGCTGGTCAGCGTGCTTTCCTCTGACTGAGCCTTGTGCTTGACCACTGCAGTCTGTCCTACAGTCTGAATCAATACTGTATATAACGTTGCCTGTGTGAATGTTCTCTCTACTCTGAGCCTTTGTGCGAGCACAAACGTGAAGCCAGACTAGCAGGTGAGTAAGGTAACAAATCTGAGTACCAACAATTGGACTGAGAAGTCGTGATCTCCGTGGATATGATAGTTTCAGCTGGGATAGAGTTAATTTTCTTAATAATACCTGGTATGGGGCTGTGATTTGGATTTGTGCTGAAAACAGTGTGAATAACACAAAGATTTTTTTGTTATTGCTGAGCAGAGCTTGCACAGAGCCAAGGCCTTTTCTGCTCCTCACAGCACCCAACCAGTCAGAAAGCTGGTGGGAGGGGACACAGGGACATGGAAGAACAGAACCACTGACCCCAATTGAACAAAGGGATATTCTACACCATATGGCATCATGCTCAGCATATAATGCTGGGGGAAGGAAAAGGAAGCAGGGGACATTTGGGAGTGATAGTGTTGGTCTTTCCAAGTCACTGCTATATGTCAGAGAGTCCTGCCTTCCTAGACATGGTTGAACAACTGCCTGCCCATGGGAAGTGGTAAAATAATTCCTTGTTTTGCTTTGCTTGCTTGTGCAGCCATACCTTTTAAAATGTTTGTTTGCTTTTAATTGCTTTACCTTTTAAACTCTTCTTATCTCAACCCACAACTTTTCTCACTTTTACCTGGCCAGTTCCCTTTCTCCATTCTGTCAGTGGGAATGCTGTGTGGCACAGTGTCTGAAAATCTGAGTAGTTCAATTCTAGGTGCAGGAGAGGGCAGGGGGGATGCACCTGTGCCCACCTTGGCATGTCTGTGCAGGACCTTCTCGAGCAGAGTCAGTATCAGTGTTTTGACTGTGCTACTGTTAAGTGTCTCCATGTGTTAGTTTTAAGACCTTGTTCCCTAAACAATCTAATATTTCTCAGGTAGGCTAAGATGTCTGTTGCCATCTTTGTTAACTAAAGCCTTGTCTTTAATGGATGAAACTGAGTGATTTTTCCCAGTTAATTACATGCAATCATTAAACCCCGATCTGAAGCTCACAGATGATTCTACTTTTCAGTCATAGTAACTGTCTACTGTGTATAGTAAGGTATGATTTTGGTTTGAAATTGTTTCAGTGTGAAAATATTTGTGAGAATTCTTCCTCCTTCCATGAGGCATATTTTACCTAAATAGGAACAATGGTGCAGTCAGTCTCCTTCATTTGGCTGCATATTGTCATGAATCACAGAGGCCTTACAATCTGCCAAAAAAATGTAGCTGGACTTTGTAAATTACCTGAAAAAATAAAAAGATTGAATGTGCACAAATAGACAACATAACATGCTCACAGAAGTCTTAGTTCCTGAGAAAATCAAGATAAAATCACTTAATGTGGCAGTGGATCATACCAACACTGCAGGACCTCACTGGTGGAAAACCTCCTAAACTAAGCACCCCCTGGAAAACACAATGGTCTCTCCCCAAAACTGTGTAATCCCCTATCTTTGTAACCTAACCCTAAATTCTACCCTTCCCTGCTCCCTGACGGTTAAGGGAGTTTCTCCCCGCCTCCTGTTATCTGGCCCCAGATCGTCCCTATAACTGGGGGCTCTCGGGGCCATCTTGCCCTCTTTCTGCCTTGGACCCCTTCAGAATAAACGTCTGGAACATCCAGGAGAGAGGGCCTCTGGATTCTTTGTCTCTGGGGCTGCCCGAGCTGTCCAGCTCACTGGGTGAGAATTGTGCCTGACACATCAGCATGGGTGTGAGAAAAGCCGATCTGTACAGCACCAGAGCAGTGCTGGCTGGAGTGATCTCTCAGACGCCATAGAGACACTTTTGGTAAATTCAGAGGCTTGTTCCACCCCCTGCTCCCCATGGCTATAACTTAATGGGACATTCTCACTTCTACTTCATCCCTGTTATTCACTTCCTATCAACAGAATCAATTTTTAACCATAAGACAAGAATAGTGCTTTCAGAATAGCTCCACGATACTTGTTCTTTCATGTTTTCCCCCATAAAAAGCATGTGACAGGCCCTTGTCTTCTCATTGCATACCACACTGGGGAATGTTTTCAAGATTAACTTAAAAAATTTATTTATTCATGGTGGGCTTTTTTTCTGAATTCACAGGTTACTTAAACTTCTCAGTCCTAAACTTTTAAATCTTCAGATTTGAGTGCTGGAATTCCAACACTGATTTTAAAATGGCCTTACTTTCCAAGGTAATGAGTTTTCACTGAAGTCAGTGAAAACTCTTGTTCCTCACTGCTTCTAAAAGCCTACCACTTCAATGCAAGTGTTTAAATTATTATGAGAGACAGGATTCTTAAAAGTACCTAAGGGACAATGTAAAAATTCCATTGGAAGTTACTGAAGCTAGTAATTTAGTCTCTTTTGAAATTCCCATTTTCAGTTTTTAAAATGAAGAATCTACCATTTCAAGATTTTTGGAAATAATTTATTTTCACTTAAAGGAACATGATAAAAAAGTGGTGGGAAAAAGTTACAAGAAAAATAAATACTATGATGATGATGAAATGCATAAACATTTAGTCACAAAACTATTACAAAATTAATTTGTTTTTAATTACTGACTGGAATCCAAAAATAAGCTCTGTTTAAGGAAATTTAATTTTTTCAACAGCTTTTAACCCTCTTAAGTCTGAGGACAGAATTTAGTCCATGTCTACACATTTCTGAGAGGACTAGATAGGGCTCCTCTATTTGGGGTTAGTGTCATCCACACTGTTCTTAAAAACACGACTATGGCTTTATTTTGAAAGGTACCTAATCCTATTGCGGGGAATCATGGACAATCTGAAACCAGGGTCCTCAGAGCATGTAGGAATTATTCCTCCTAATTCCTGTGCCTTGTTAAGGCAGTAAATAGTCTGTTCAAGCATTGTGTTTCTGGAATTGTGCAGAAAGTTAGTCTGAAGGAATTTTTAAAGGGTTCATTCAAATTTGTCTCAAGTAAGGGGTAGCTGAATAGCAGAAGCACAGACAAGACAAAATGCAGAGAGAAAAGGAAAGGGTAAAAAGAAAGGACTGAATCATGTTATTGGGCACTTTGGTTCTACTCGAATCTTTATTTATTTATGTCTTCTCATTATACTGTTTCCAACTCTTTCTTTAAGGATGGATTTGGGGTCTTCGTTTCAGAGACCAAATTATTTAAAATCATGTTAATATTTAAAGGAATTTTTGTCTCAATGATAATAATTTCAGCCTGGTCCACTAACAGCAATTAAAAGTCCTGTTGTTACAAGAGCTGCTTGTGTAAAAATTACTGGTAGTACTAGCACATTTTCTATCCAGACTTATCAGTTTTCAAATTAACAGCATTTAAAAAACAGCCAAGAACTGAACAGAGATAGAATTTAAATAACTTTTTCTCCTTCCTTGACTTGGCTTAGACACAGTTATAGTGAATACACTTGTATTAATAACAGCTATTCTGTGACAGAAGCTTCCATTTTCTAGGGCTGTTAACAGGAGATTTCCAGCTGCAACCAGTTTGTACAATATTTTTTTTTTTTTTTTTTAAGAAAAGAAAACTTATTAAAAGAAACCCCTAGGACTCTCTGGAAAATAGAGTAGTTAGAGTAATTTACTGTTCTCTGATGTTCAACAGCTGCATCACATAAAGCATTCCTCATCCCACTGGCAGAGGAATAACCATGAGAAGCTGTTCAATCAAGAAAGGTCATTCTCACCTTTCAGGAACACGTTCTTCTAAATTGCCAGTGGTAGTGATTAGCCCTAAATGAAACCTTTTACCAGACTTAAGACATTTTGTAACTTTTAAAATTTAATAATTTTCAAATTACTGGATTTTAAGTTTAATAAATTTGAAATACTCCCAAAAACTATTGCTAGAGGTGCAACAGTCTTTTGGGGGGGTGGGTAAAAAAAGAGGAAAAAAGATAAAAAGAGTATTCAATTTGCAAGGCTTAAGATATGTGCATAAAATTAATAGTGAAAAAAACCTGAGTGCTTGTGCATGCACACTTGTACGTGATTCTTTTGCATTCACAGAGTATTACTGATCCTCACCTGACAAGCAAATATTCATGTGTTCATTCTCACAATGTGTAAGTACTTCGGAAAATAAAATTTCATTTTGTCAGAAACAAATGACACTGTGGTGATAGATGCTTCCAGAACACGATGAGATAGATCATTCAAGTGTGATTGTCATGGTTAATTAGGGTGGGGTGGTTGAGAAACCAGGCAGTGACATAAAATCTAGCATTAATGAATGTAGTGGTCAGATAACAATTTCTAGACAAAGACTTAGGTTCTACAACACAAACAATCCTGCAGGCTGTTGGACACTCATGAGTGTGTTCCCACTCTTTATCCATTTATTGCTTTTTAACTTTGATTGTCATTGTAAAAAGTCAACAGCCTCATGCACCCAAAGCAACCCCAGAACAATGTCTCTGAGCTTCTCCATATCTGAAGCCAGTTGGGCATTACCAGGGTTACTACCCTCTTCTGCATTCCTACCCCAAATAATTTACAAGAATATAAAGTTAAAAATGCCTCTGAACTTCACTGTCCTGAGTGTTATAGTGTCCTGTCATAGCTTGGCAGATGCAGTCCTGATAATCTGGGCAAATCTTTCACATAACCTGTTCTGCTTTCTTATTCCAACATCAGATAAATTTGGGCACATAAAGTCCAGACTTTTTTTATTCTGAGTTGTGCTTTTGCATAGGCATCACTTTGTGATACCAAAAGCTAGAAATTCTCTAGTTGACTACTTAATGGCAGTAGCTACCTCATCTCCATCCCTTTCCGCTCCCCTTCCCCACTAGAACTCCTTGGGAATAGAAGTAATCCTAACCTTGCTAGATGAGGCATTGTACAACAACATCTGTTTGTGATTGGAAATGAGCAGGTTATAATTTTCTTATTTTCTCCTGTGAATCAGTACTTGTGCAACAATGATTATATTCAGAGAGAAATCAACATTTTTCCAAGAGGCTGAGTAGATTTAGAGCTGTAAATTAGCGCAGAAAGTTTTTGCAGTTTAGCTCAAACACATAAACGGAAAAGGTGAGGGCGTAGTATTCCAATATTCCATAAGAGTTAATTGACTAAAACATAAATGAAAAAGAGTTTGACTTCAATTTTCTTCCTAATTCAAGGTGTGTCATATCTGATCCAGTCTTTTGCATAGGAGTCTTTGCATGCCCATCCCAGAGTTCAGTGCACTAACTGCTTAATCAAAGTCAGTCTACATTTCATTTGTTTTATTTGGATCATTAATAATTACATCTTGCCTGAAAGGTGACTCTCCATCTCTGCTCAAGACTGGTACCGTGTTGAAATAATTTGTAGTCAAGTGAGTAAAAAAGTCACCTGAGAAGAAAGGAATAAATATGCCTTTCATCTTTCTGAAGCTAAGATTGGATTCAGTATTGGCTTGCTACTCCTTTGGTGTCTTTGGGCTAATTGCAAAATTTTGTCCCAGTAGATCCTCCTACAGTTATAGTGGCTTGAAAGCATTAAAATATTCTGATGATACATTACTTTAGGTGTATGATTAGCATGTAATTTTTCTGAATCACTCTTCATCCTTCTCATATGTCATATAAGTAGTCTAAGTATATAAATCTGATGTCTGAATCACACTCCTGGTACAAGGTAGCTAGTTTTTTAGACACTTTAGACATTTGGTGTCTACATTGGAAATGTCTAAGTAGGGTTTCTGTATCTCTTATAGATACTTAATTCAAACATTAAGTCATAAATTACAGCCCTAAGAATTCAACTATGTACTCTGCTAAATCCAAAAGCTCCTATGAAGTATGTTTAGAAACAGTCTGAGGATTCAATTTGTTGAAGATTATTGGGAACAAAACAAATTGTACTGGAAACAAAGACAATTGCAAAAGTTGTTGCTTAATATTTCACAAAGGCTTGCCAGCACCTACTTCAAAGGCCTAAGTCATAAAAGAGTCCAAAAGACGTCATACTTATTTGCGAATCTGTTTTATTTTGTGAATTACTGGTAGACATCACCAAAGCACTAGGCAACTTTACAACAGATTAAAAGCTGTATTGCCAGTCTATCAAATCCAGGAATTACATATATTCCAATAGTTTGCCCAAACTGACCTACCAAAAACTAATCACAAAGCATACAGTTACGCATTTACCATTTTTACCAGAGAATAATGGCATAGACTGCTGAATGCAGTGTTAGCATTTCATTTCTGTAGGAAACTGGTGCTACAAATGCTCACTTGTGTACAGAGAGCTTTGAAGTTCACAGAATCTTTTGAGCGTGTAATTGGTAGAGTTCAGTGATTCACAGCTTTCTAATTCAGCTGGTATTCTGGCAAGTTATTAGCCAGCTGCTGTTCACTGAAGCAGATGTTATGAGCCATGCATAAAATTGTCAAGGTTACGGTTAGTACAAAGAAAGCTCTATCCCTCTCCTGTCAGGATTTGTAACAAAACTTCTACTGATGTCATCAGAAGAATCAGCTTCAGAAACTAGGTATTATTCAACCTTATCCCCCATTAGTTTGTGTTCTTTCTTCTTTCATCTTCTCAACTTTCTTCAATCTTTCATGTCATCTTAATGCAGTTGGTATTTGATTTGCCAGCTCTTAACTTCTAGTTGTCTTTCATGCAGATTACTGCACTTGAAAACCCCCTTCAGTTAGTATTTTTCATCTCTTCACTTGTTTCTTTTATTTTTTCTGACATAAGACAGAATAAACAGTAGGAGCCATTTTTTTCTGCTTTTTACAATGATCATTCTGCATATTTCGAAAGCAATAATAGAATAAGCCACAGCTTAACAGTTTAGAACAATCTGTTGAAGCCCAGATATTGCTACCTGCTTGAGGCAGGAGATAGGTTTTGTCTTTAGTAGTTCTTGTTCAATGTAAATCCCAGTGTGTGACTCTACATCTACATCTACTGGATAAAATGTGGCTGGAACTGGAAAAAGAAGCAGTATTATTTCACTAAAATCTGAGATGATCACTCCAATATACGACTAATACTTACTATAAAAACGTTGGAAAATGAAAATGTACGAGGTATATAGCAAGAGCTGAATTTTTGAACTGGAACATTAAAAATTTAAACCAACCACATTTTACCTGGATTTTTTTTTCTTTCATCATCAGTTATTATTCTTCCTATATTCTTATAACTTAACAATACTGTAGTACAATATGAATTTGAATTAAAAGTGAATTTAAGTGAAAAAGATGCATTTTCTGTGTCTAGGGCTTGCCTAAACATGGATTCATTTGATCTACAACTTCATAGAGAGTTGCTGTCTAAAGACTGAAAATATTTACCCCTAAAACCTCTGCACTGATTCATCTGAATTAACTAAGGATTTAATTTGGTTTTGCAGTCTTTCTGGCTATAGAATATGAATGAATATTGGAGACTTACCACTAGGCTATTAAGTACCCTTACAGCACAGTAAATTATTGATATGCTTTGTAACCGCCTGTTCTTCTTAATCTTCTTATTGTTGCTATTTACTTATTTTTAATTTTTAATTGGGAAAACCAGGACAGTCCCTTGCATCAAGTGTCTTGCTGCTTTTTTCCTTTGTGTGCTAATATTTTCAATAGGCAATCTTCAGATACCTAATTCAACATTTGCACGTAATTAGACATTTACATACTTATTGCATTCAAACGTCAGGTGTGCTATTGGGATTGTCTTTTATATAGGCAACTTAGAAAATCATAAAATTAATATATGTTGCTTGTAATGTCACAAAATGACCTTCTGCTAGGTATTCTCAGACAGTCACAGTAGAGAAATGATCTAGTTCTTGAACTCCTGGATGAATGAGACAGCATAACCATGACCTCTTTGATCATTTTGATGCTAAATATGCAATAAGAAATCAATCATAACATGTTTTAAATTAAACTTTGGAGAAGTAATAAGTTTATATTCTAAAAATCATTATGATAATTCGGTATGAGACGATATAAACTCAGATGTTATTCTCAGATGAAGTAAAGGCAAAAACTCTACACATAATTAACCCTTGATTTCAAATGTAGATTATGTAACATACTTGGTAGGAGAGAAGATGAATGTTTTGTGTTTGGAGTGAAATCTAAGGAAAGAACAAGAGTATGTGTACATGTAGAGAGATTGATGGCAGCCAACATTTACAGAAGCCATTTGAAATAACCAAATATTAACATATTGGTTTCTTTGGGGTCAGAAACATTAATGGGTCTTTTATAAATTTATTGGAGAACCCTGTAGCACAATTTTTGTTAGTAGGTGCATATTGAAAATTACTTGAAAACTTCCAATAATGAAGTAAAATATGGTTTTAGTCTTCCAGTTTCCCACACTTTGCCCCTAATATTGAAAGATCTCTTAAAAAACATTTCGCTTAAGCATTGATTTTGTTTTCTATAGACTGGATTTAATTATAAAACTATAACCAATTTAAAATATTCTATTTTAATTTAAATCACATAGATCCATTTTCTAGTGGCAGTTCAAAATTTAGTTATATAACTTGTTTTTGAAAGCATCTGATTGCCAAAAAACTAGTTTGGCAATTGCTATGAAATTTTTATCACAAATAAGTAACATAAAATATTTATTTAGATGAACTACAGATTGCTATTTCCTTTCAGTACTCTGAAATAATAGTCATATAACCAATATTTATTTATTGTTTAAAAGTAATATGAAAAATTTCCTCAAGCAGTGAATAGAATGATTCAAAATAATTAAGATGGAAATAAGCATTTTCTGGCTTTTTAAAGATATAGAATCAATATGCCAACTTATACCTGCACACAGCAAGAGCTAACCATTTCTACTGCTAGCTTCCTTAATCTTTTCTTCCATAGTGAAAGCAGTTCTCCATCTTGTACCCTCAAAAGTACAGAATAGTGGAATCATAGAACATAGAGTCACAGAATCTAAAATCACAGAATGGTTTGAGTTGGAAGGGGTCATAAAGATCATCTAGTTCCTGTCATGGTCAGGGACACCTTCCACTAGACCAGGTTCCTCCAAGTCCTGTCCAATCTAGCCTCCAACACTTCCAGCCATAGAGCATCCACAATTCCTCTGGGCAAGCTTTTCCAGTATCTCACCACCCACACCATTAAAAAAACTCTCATGTCCAATCTCAATATAAACTCTTTCAGTTTAGAGACATTCTACCTCTTCTGTCAATATAGACCTTGTTAAGAAGCCTTTCTCTGTTTTTCTTACAATCCCCCTTCTGCATACTGAAAGGCTGTCTGGTCAGAAGTACCCAAGGTTCTCCTTTTTACCCTTTTAAAAATGAATATGATTTCCTTTCAGCAGTCATTGGGATCTTTGCCTGGCTGCTCTGACTTTTCAAATACAATGGAGAGGGAGTTAGCAACTACATCAGCCATCTGCATCAGTCCTCTGCCTTCCTTTTCTGATCTCTTACACATAACTTCATTGGTGTAGTCAGTCCAATTGGACTATTGACTGTGTCACCCTTTTGGCAGAGAGTGACCTAATTCCTCTGAGGCATTTCATAGGTGTTTCCAGGGTGGTTCCTAACACATCAGCATTCTCTGGTTCTTTCTTTACACAAAACTCTATCCCCTTCTCTTGGTAAGTCTAGTTTAATGCTCTTTATAAGCCTGGCTGACTTGTTGAAGACTTTCTTGCCTGACCAGTATATTACTGCTTCCTACATTTTTGAAGTACAGCATAGTAATTCATTATCCTTAATTTCTCTTTATAACACAGTATTAAAAGGTTCTAAATATATTTTCCCTACACACAGATAAAAATGAACTTCACAGAACATTTATTCTATTTGCCAGATGGCCAGTTGCATCCATCTATGAAAGGCATGAACTCCTTTATCTGGAAAAGTTTTATTGACTAGTTTTAAACTCATGGCTTCATCTGTGATGGTGTTGTTTTCATGGTTTTGTTTTCCATGTTGAACAATGGAGAAAAGATGCACACTTAACTAGATGCTGTAAAACTTCTATAAGCATTGACAACTACAGGTTTGAACAGATGCAACTGAAATTTCAATTTATATGAATAAGAGATCTTTATGGGAAAAGTATACACCATTCAATTGATTTACCTTACAAATTCAACATACCCTCTTAATGTATATCGATGTATTGCTAGAAAGCAGCACAAGGCCAAGAATGTACAGGTGGAGGTCCTGTCTAAGTATGGTCAGGTGCTACACTCTCACTCCATTGTCTTGATTAGTACGCTGACATCAGATCTTAATACACTCACAGTGTATCACAAGTGTTTTGGCTGCTACAAGGTATAAAAAACTATGCAATGAAACATGACCATTGCACAAAATACCTTGAAGCAAATATTAGCAAATAAAGTGGAGCTTCTTTGACTAATACATAATTAATTTTCTGTCAGTTATTTGAGTGCTTAGTGAAACAAGCTTTCCTAATTTGAATAAACTATCATTTTCATAGATTTTCTGTTATTAAGTATGTTGTGGTTAATCTCTGTCATATACAGTACTACTATAATTAGGATATTTTACACAACATGGCTGGAATGTTAACCAAGAGTACTCTGCAAAAAAAAGAAAACTTTTATAGAACATTTCCTTTGATTTTTTAATTTTTTGTTCATGAAAAGTGAATCCCATTAGATGAACTATTCATAACTGCTGAAAGGAATATTCAATCAGTTGAAATATTTTAATCTAAATTAATGTATATATTCATGCTCTATTTGAATGAAAAGTAATTTTACCTTAACTGAACACTGACATGTACATATTAAAGTATTTTATTTTCAGGTGTTTCAACATAAATGCAAATGTATGTTTATTCAGAACACAAGTTAAAGCAAATGTTTCATATTTTCAATGCAAAACTTCTTACCTTCATTACTAATCTTCTAATGTCATCACCCATAAACTCTTCATCTGCAACCGCGTTGATAATCTACGTTCCATGCCTATCTCAAAGTCTTCAAATTAACATATGCTCTGCTAGATGATCCAAAAAAACAGATCTAGAGGATTCAACATTGATAAAGATCCTCTTGCACCTTCTGATACTTTTCTGAATATATTCTGTTTCCCATTGTTGTGGGTTCACCCCAGTAGGCATCTGTACCACACAGCTGCTTGCTTATTCTCCCTCACCCTGGCCTCCAGTGTGACAGGGAAGGAGAAAAGGAACAGCAAAAGCCAGAAAACTCATGGGTAGTGGAAAAAAAAAAGTTTTTAAAGTAAAAGCAGAAAGAAGAAAGAAAGAGAGAGAAGACAAAACAAGTGAGGCAAACAATCAATCACCACCTCCCACAGATAGGCTGATACCCAGCCACTTCCCATGTGAAAGATAGCTAAACTCCCTGAACAAGCTCTCCATTTTACTACCAACCATGATATTATTTGGCATGGAATACCTCTTTTAGGAATTTGGGTTATCTGCATGGTTTTATTCCCTCCCAACCTCTTTCACACCCCTAATCTAATCACTGGGGGGGCGGAGTGACAGATAGATGGCCTTTATGCTGTGCAAATGCTGCTCAACAAGAGCTAAAAATTGGTGTGTTACCAGCATTGCTTTGATTAAAAATCTAAACCGCAGCAGCATACCTGCTATTTATAACCTGCTATTTAGAAGATTTAATTCCATCCCAACTGAATCCACTGCACATGTGTGGGCTATATTCTAAATAAAATGTAAATCCCCTTTCATAACCAGTAAATTATGACAACTTACACCAAGAATTTTTGCCTGAACAGGACCTAAAAGATTCAAATGCAATAGGGAAGGAATAGATAACTACAGTTTTAAGGTCATTTCTAACAATGCTCCTGTGACAGTCAGTCTCTTAAAACAAAACAAAACAAACCCTACTCTGGCCAATGTAGGTAAGAGTTTAATGCCCCAGGGACCAGATCATACCCTGCAATTTTAACTCACAGTTGCAAAAGTTGTGGCACCTGCCCTGAGGCTGAAAATGTTAATTGGCCCCCTGTTAAAGGTTTCATATTGCAAATAGCTGAAGAACATGGAAGCAGACAACAAAATTTAAAGCATTCTAGCTGAGTAGCAGACACTTTCTGTGGATATCTGCAAATGTCCAGTATTTCATGCTTGACAGTGTCATTGCTGAGTCTCAACCAGATGGAATTTGCTTGTAGCTTGGGTCCAGATGGGTACTGACACATAGCAGTAAAGGCAGGGAGTTTCATATATGTGAGATGATTGCAGAAATGAAACCAACCTTCTCTTGTTTAATCCAATACTGTGTTACCAATCCTCAATAAAACAATACTTTTAAATCCATTTTAATGGCTCCTCTGTACATCTATTCCTGTGTCATGTACTTCTGTGGTATCCTTACTGGGCACAGATCATGAAGGAAATACAAACATGGAAGATAATTTTTATTTTTATTTCAATGCAAGGTCTCCTAAAGGTCATTACACAGTGGTTCTTCTGTTTTCCTCTTTCCCTTGTGTCATAGCTTAACCCCAACTGGCAACTAAGCATTATACAGCCACCTGCTCACTCTCCCCCGGTAGAATGGGGAGAGAGAAACAGAAAGGTAAAAGTGAGAAAACTCAGGGGTTCAGATAAGAGCAGTTTAATAATGAAAATAAAATAAAACAATAAGGAAGAACAATGAAGCTGATGAAGGTTTTAGAAAGCAGGTCCCGTGAGGAACAGCTGAGGGAACTGGGGTTGTTTGGAGAAATCTCACAGGGACCTCACTGATCTCTACAATGACCTGAAAGGGGTTGTAGTGGTGTGAGGGTCAGTCTCTTCTGACATGTCTCAAGTTAAAAAACTAGAGGGAATAGCCTTAAGATGTGCCATGGGAGGTTCAGATTATATATTAGAAAAAGAAGTTGCTGAAAGAGTAGACAGACATTTGAATAAGTTGCCCAGGGAGGTGGTAGAGTCAGTCACCTTCTCTGGAAGTGTTCAAGAGGTGTCTGGCTGTGGCACTTTGGCGTATGGTTTAGGGGTGATTACGATGGTGTTAGATTAACAGTTAGACTAGATGATCTTGAATGTTTCTTCCAACCTTGATGATTCTGTAATTTTGTGATAATAACAATAATAACAATAATAATGATTTTTAATGAGAAGTAAAATACCAAAGAGAGAGAAATAAAACCAAAGACAGACAAGTGGTGGGCATGAAAACAATTGCTCACTACCAAGCAATTGATGCCCAGCCAGTACCCAAGCAGCAACACCCACACCAACCTCACCCCTAGTTTTATTGCTGGGCATGATGTCATAATACAATGGAAAATCCCTTTGGTCAGTTGAGGTCATCCGTCACAGACTTGTCTCCTCTCATCTTAGAATAAAAGGGTCATTAAAGTTGGAAAACACATCTAAGATCATCAAATCCAAGTGTTAACCCAATGTTGGCATGATTACCACTAAATCATGCCTCTAAGCACCTTGTCTACACCATGGCCTTGTCAAACCTCATAAAATTGGCCTCAGCCCATCAATCCAGCCTGTCCAGCTCCCTCTGTAGAGTGCTTCTTGTGCACCCCTTGCCTACTTGCCAGTGGGATGGTGTGAGAAGCAGAAGCTGCACAAGCATTGCTCAGCAATAACAAAAACATTCCTGAATTGTCAGCACTGTTTTAGTACAATTTCAAAACAGAGCCCCATACCAGCTTAATAAAGAAAATGAACTAACTCTATTCTAGCTAAAACCAGCATACCTTGAAAGGTCTTTCACGTTATCCTGTAAGCACTGCACTTTTTCTTATCCCAGATAAATATGGCAGAAGCATTCCACAGCCATTTGGTGATGGATTTATCCTCCCAGATCCTTTTCATCTCAGCAGCTTCCGGAACTGGTGAAATCCATAAGAGCACAATTTATTTTTTCTTAGTGGTCTAAGTGTAAACTAATTTTTGCTTTTCCAAGGTTGGTCAGCTGTGTGCTATGGTGCCTTAGTTGACAAAACTGGCAGACAGCAACAGGAATTTTTAAAATTCTTAGACTTGTGAGGCTTAGGTCAATTTAGGGCATTCATGAGAAAAGAAAACCTTATTCTAGGAAATAGAGTAAGTTTTGTAATAACACCTAAATATTGTTTTTGGGCAGTGAAGAGCAAGTTCGCTGTGATTTATAGTAATTATGCCAAATGGCCAAAGTGTACAATTATATTCCTAACTATGAGGTAATCTTACCACAGCACTGAAAATCAGTGCTGCCTCAAAACAGGCAGGAAAAAAAAACCAATTTTGGTGGCAATTGCTTAAGCAGCTGTAAACTGATACGTTCTACTATTATTATCTAGATGGAAAGGAAATGGGAACGTCTACAAAGATACCACCACAGATTGGTGCTGTTGATTTCGCTATCAGAATATTTAGAAACAGCTAAAAAAGCTAAGAAGAGATTCTGGGTTTGAATGTAGCAACACTGTACAGGAAAATTCTGTTAACCTCTGCCTTTAGCATAGTGAAGTTATGAAGAAGAAAGTAGATAAAAGTGGCATTGCACTGGGACGATGTACACAGGAATTTCCTGATGTAAGAAAGAATAAAGTGGTCAAATTATTTATAAAAAGGAATCCCAAAGATATTCTCCCTAAAGAAAACTGTCTAGTAGCACTTTCTGCTGGCTAATGGACATCCTCAAATCACTGATAATTATATCAAAGTTGGAATTGTTCAATAAAAACCTTTTAGCTTTTAAAATGAATCCAATTATGTATTCAAATAACACACTGAAAGAAGATTCTTCATTTCTTAGTAGCCCTGTAGAATATTTAACACTTCTAAAAGTGTACAGTTTAAAATCTGCAGGATCATCTTTACCACACCTTTGAAAGAGCTACACCAGGTGAACTCTGTCCAGAATACGTTACTTTTGAATAAATCTTTTTAACATTGAAGAAGGAGATGAAAGCCATAAAATACATAAAGTGGATGGAGATTATTTTATGAGGAAGTGGACACTTGCCATCTGAGCATCAATCCTAGGCACAATCATTTAAAGTTTAATGGAGAGTTTAACTGCTTAAGATAGACAAAGAAATGCTGTGATTAGTGTTAAGCTAAATGTCTTTTTGAGAAAATATGTCTCACCCAACTAAACTGATCTGTTGTCTGTGAAATTTCAGCATTGTACACTAAATCTTTTAGATTATTTTCAATTGTGAAAACTGCACTGTCTGAACCAACTATTTGCACAGATTCATGTGTCTATCAATCTTCTCTCTTAGGCATATAGCTAGATAAAGAAATGGAAAGTCTGCCTGGAAATGAATATATTTCTGATTTCCTGTGTACTGACCTGAAGTAATTACACCTGTGAGCTATGCTACTAATAGGTAAACAATTCAAGGTTCAAATAGAAAAACAATTCTGCTTTCTAGTATAGAACATTCCTATGAGTAGCTGACTTTGCAGCTCTGTAATAGAAGAAAAACATATAAACTATTAATGTGATAGATGAATTAGTTATCTTTTTTATAAAACTTCTATAAATTCTACTCTATAAAGAAATATTAGGGGAAATATTATGATACTGTAACACTAACATGAAGGAAAATTAATATGATGGTAAAATTTTGGTGTTTTGGTGTTGGTTGATACATGCACAACAAAGATGACTGTGCGATATGTCATGTTGTTGATAACCAAGATTTTCAATTGAAAACAGTCAAGCCACCTGCTCCCATTTTTAATTTAAATGTCTTAAAACTGCTGACAGCTGAATCAGCAATGGCTTACAGCAAAATATTAATATTTAAGGAAATTATGTCATCCTGAATGTCATTTACTATCAAAAAGTATACATAATGATTTCTATTACAAAAAATACTATTATGTTTCTGAACTGCAATCCTCCCTCAAACAAAAATAATATAAAACAGCATTAATATTCAATAAATTGTAATTCTTTATTTAAAGCAACACCTACAGATCACCACACCTTTAAACTACAATATTCTTGCTGTATATTATGCAACATTTAGGGTTATGATGAAAGCTTGTAGAGCACACTGGGAATATTCACTATAGGGTATGAAAGTATACAAATAGTATATGATGATACATATATAATAGCATATTATAACATAAAATATGTCAAAGCATTAACTGATAAACTAATCAACAGATAAATGCATGAATTATAACTGGCATTTTAAGAACACAATATCCTTGTTGCTACATTGATAAATGTGACCATTAGAAGCAATATTTATCCTGTTTATAAGTCTCCGGTATTTTGTTGGTACATGAAAAGCAAATCTACAACACAATGACCAATACATATAATGCTACCCAATGTAGGTGTGCTTCAGTATTAAATTTTTTATTATTGTAATAAGATTATGTTTCGGTGTGTAAAACAAAATGGACAACAGCCAAGATAAATACAGACAGCTTAGTGTTTTAAAGTACCAGCAATCAAACAACCACAACTGTTCAGCTTGAATGCATGACTGCTGTTTGCAAAAGAATCATACAAAAATTATCACAGAATTTCCGGAGTTAGAAGGGACCCACAAGGATCATCGAAGTTCAAAGCAATTATGTTTTCTAATATGTTTATAAGGTTCACATTTTACCACCCTCATGGCAGCTGAATCACAGTCAGGTGAATTCAGTTCTGGCTTTAAATTTCTGTGTACTTCCAATTCTATTTCTTTTCCTTCACTTAAGGATAAATGTTCATATTTATGAAACAATATGTTCTTTATAATATTTTTTGATGATATTCAGAGCACTATCAAAATTAGTAGAACAGGGCAAAATTCTGTTTAAGGAATTTTATGGAAAGAGTAAAGGACCCTTTCCACTGTCATCAGGCTGTTCTTAAATGACACTGAAGCTGATTAACTATCTAAAACACTTCTGAAAATACATCTTCAGGATTGTGTTTGATGTTCTTGATTTTCAGAAAATAAAATGTAAATTCCAGAATAATGTGTTACAAATTCCTTGGCTAGACCTACATACATGTTCTTTTTTATTCTACTTTATTTCTATAGAAGAAAATAAAACATGTTTATGAATCAAGATAAAAAAAATAATCCTCTCAATATGCTCTATTTTAATTTTAGAAAAGAAAAAATGGCTGAAGTTCCCCCAAGACATTTTCACAAACAGTCCAATGCAAGCTAAATGTCTCAGAGACAGTTTTGTATTCTTGTGTTTGGGTTATTGAAGACAGGATTCATGCTGTTAAATACCAAATACTGCTACAGAAAAATTACCAAAATTTCAGTCAAAAGAATTCCTTGCAGCAATCCAAGGATATAGTTCTCATGATTTTAAATAAATGAGGTCTTGGTTGTGCTTTACAAGACTCCAGGAATAAATACTGGTAAAATAATTATGATTATTACTTGTGGATGTTTTTTAGTATCACAACAGGGAAAAGGAAAACACAAATGCCAAAGAGCTTGAAGGGCAAGAAGTGAATACTTCTGTTAGAGATTCAATTTGCATTGTCTTTGTAAAGGATTTTCCTGGAAGTTGTACCATGAAGAGTCTTTCTGAGTAACTAAAATTCTTTATTTAGGGTAGCAATTTCTTGTACTAGATCAGTAAAAGAATTGTTAAAGATGGTTAAAGAAAAGTATTTAAGACTTTGTGAATACTGTCTGGTAGATAATAATAGTAGTTAAAACAGCTGGGAAAACTTAACCCTGATATATTAAATTGAAGTATTTGTTGTATGAAAACAAGTCTTTATAATAAAAGACGCATTCAAAATTTTTTATTTTTTTGAAAAACAATGAAATTAGCATAAATATCTTAAATCTAAATCAAATTCTGCTCTATCTTCTTATTCAGTGTAATTTAGCACATTCCTTTTATTCTTGAATACATAATGTAAACAAAAACAAGAAGCTGCGAATTTGCTGAATCAAAACAACATTTCAATAGCTGACTAGCATTATTCCAAGAAAAGTATAATCTAAACATTTCAATGACAAATGGAGAAATTAATAGCTTTTATTCATCAGCATATGCTGACTTGCTGATGAAGTTGCAATTTGCTCTAGTGTTAACATTTTGTTGTTTATTTCTCTGAACAATCAGATTGATCCTCGCTTTCACAGCAAGTAAGACAAACTGTGATTAGTGATGTGAAGTTAAAGATGACAGGAAAAAAACCCAAATTATTTAATTCAGAGTCCTTACATTTAAAGAAAAGAACTCCCAAAATTATCATTTGTTTAATAGTATATATTCTTAAATCTGATAAAATCTATTTCATGTTATGTAAATCAATTATAAAATTCTTATTAAAGTTAGTGTGATAGAAGAAAATCAAATGTCACACACATCTTCAGCAAGATCAAGAAGGAGGATCTGGGTTAGTAGTTTTTAATCAGCCACCTGAGAGCCATTACTGGGAACATAAAGGACATGAGGACTCGTACAAGCTGACTGACAACAGACAGGATGGGTTACCAAAGGCAAAATATACCTGACCAGGCCAACTATGTGTTGTGATGAGCGAGATGACTCTGGGTAAAAGGAGAGCAGTGGATGATGTGTTCTTTGACACCAAGGTTTCTAGTCACCTGGCTTCATATGGCCAGTGAGGTGGATGGAAAATTGGCTGGGCCATAAATTGCAAAGGGGTGTGATCAACGATCCCAGTTTTTGGCTGGTTTCTAGTGGTGTTACTCGGGGATTGCTGCCGAGACCAATACAGCTCCAGAACTTTGTTGAGGTTACAGATTTCAGTAGTCAGCAATTTAGGCAATACTGAGCTGGGGGGAGCAATTAACATGGTGCTGTTCAGAGGAACACAACTAGCAGAAGAAAACTTGTGAGGGTCAATAAAAGAAAATGCAGTCTTTGATCTGGAATGAAATAACTCAGTGTGACAGGACAGATTAGGTGCTGTCTGGACAGCAAGAAGCTTTACAGAAAAGGATCTGGCAGTTCCAAATTGAAGGTGAGTCAGCCACACGCAAAGAAAAAAGCTCACCACATACCCTTTTAGAAGGGAAGTAGCTAGGCAGTTGTGGAGAGTGATTATCTCTCTCTCAAGCAAGTGTTTGTGAGGATGTTTGAAGAGCTGAACCTAGTTTGGCCTCCTCATTGCCAGGATGTCCTGGATGAACTGGAATTAATCCAGCTGAGTATGGTCAAGATGATTAGGGTTCTGGTGCATATGCCATGTGAGGTGGCACGGAAGAAATTCAGATAGTTGAACCTTAGGAAAAAGTAAGCTAAGGAGAGACCTTATTATATATATTATATGATGGTATAGAGAAGGTGGAAACAGGGTCTCTTGAAAGCACATGGTGACAAGACAAAAAGCAACAGGCACAAGTTGCAACACAGGAAATTTTGATTAGACATAAGGAAAAAATATTTTGAGCATTTAAAACTTTATTTTAAGCATGAAGTTGGTCAGAGTTTCCTGGAAATGTTGGTGAAATCTACATCCTTGGAGATGGTCAGAACTTGGGACACAGCCCTGAGCAACCTGCTTTAGTTGTACCTGCTTTGAGGTGGTTTTACCATATGGCATATTATGCTTTCTTTCAGAAACTTCTGCAGAAATAAATTGGCACACCTAGAAATGAGTATTTGATTTATTTTTATGATCTTTTAAGGGAAAACTGAGGATTAAGATGCAAAGTAATTTCAGTCAAAACAAATTTCTTTTCAACTCTGGAAGTTTTAGAGAGTTGAAGGGAAAAGACACAAAATATTTACTTCCTTATTACTAGAAAAGATGTGATTCAAGCCTGAGCTGGCAGAATTTTCTATAACTAAGTTGTTCCTACAAAATTAATAGATTTGTTTATTTTTTTAGAAAGCAGTAATAAAATTACAAGGTATAGTTTAATTTAAAAAAAAAACAAAAACAGGATATTCTTTATTTTTAAAAAATCAGTAAATTGTAGCTTGTGAATTTCATGTGTTTTTGTAGGGCTTAATATTTCAGGACAGACATAGAAATTTGAAAATATTTGTAAGAGCTATTAGGAAAATATATTTTTAGGCAAGAGATTACATGAAATGTAAGAATAGGACTTGCTCTCTATTAATATTTTAGTATTGACCACACTATTTAGGCTCCCTACTTTGCTTTGAATTAGCAGTTTCTTTATATATTGAAGTTTGGAAAACTGGGATATTACTGATTTTATGAATTCTTACATATTGAAATTGCTGATTAAGATTGCTAACACTATGGACTTTTATTGAACTTACACTTTTTTCACTTAGACTTTGGAAGCAATAAAAAAGCCCCAGTAAAAACAGCTTGAGAGACACAATATTCTTTTTATGAACTTGACCATCTAAAGAGTCATTGCAATAATCTAGGATTCTGAGTTATTGAGATTGTTTGAAAGAAGTAATAGATCTTATGGTTCAGTTGGATGTAATTTGTTAATGCAACTCATGTATTTTACATATGAAAAATGCACAGCTCGTCATAATTGGATATTGAATATGCTGCACAGTTTTATTTTATATGGTAAATTCATGCAAGAGTGCCAAGTGTTTATATTGTTCAGTTGTGAATTAGAGTGGGAGCATTGTAAATGGTCAGCTACATTAAAAAAAAAAACAAAAAAACAAACCTAGTTTTTTTTCTGGTCATTTCCATCTGGGATTTATGGTGTATTATTTGTCTGCGGTATTTTAGTCATTGGCTGTGGGAGTGATTTCCCATTACAGTATGCTAATGCTTTTTGTGCTAGTGATAATGGCAGAACTGTAGGTCTAGGACTGCTAAGTTAACTATCCTCCTTCTCATATTGGTCTGGGATTTAAAACCTAATACCTCTGTGTAGTACTGACACTCAACAGTAGCACTGGACAATACAGATATGAAAGGTTTTCACTATGAAATTATTTCCTTGCTCAGCGTGGGTGAAATTCTGTTCTGCTCTGCAATGAGAAGGTAGTTTAATGTCTTCTTTACCATGTTAGCCTTAGTCAGATTTTATAAATTCTGGCAAATTATTTGGTAAAGAGTGCAATATGGTTTACTCCCTCACTTAATCCTAAATATCCAGTAGTCATTACAGTAGCCATTTCTTCCATCATGAATCGAACTCTTAGTTTGTCCTCAAAGATGTGCTTTTATCAGTATGACATCATTCTGTGTGATTTAAAATAGCTAGCAAAGAAAGAAAAAGTTAAAGCTAACACAAAGAAGTCTTCCAGTGTCAGAAAGCCTATGCAGGCCATGACAAGGTAACTTTTTAACCAGTAGAGTATAAAACTCACTTCCAGATAATCCCTCCCTTGTAATGCGACCTGGATCATTAGTGTTTCTGTAAATTTATTCTGTCATTTAGAAGTAAAATTATGGTGAAGGACCTTAATTTTCCTTGCCCATATTTGCTAATATGGATGAAAACCAAAGCGTATATGTAAAATATTGCTATTATTCCTGCTATCAATAATAGAACTTGGATATCTGAAATGTCCTCCTTTGTATGCAGAAGGATTCTACATAAAAGATGAAGTTGGAAAAATAGGATATCTATTTTAACTTTCAGTATGACATTTTATTTATTTCCTTCTGTACTTCAAGGATCAGTTGAAGCCGTCTTTTTAATAGTAAGATTTATGTAGCAAGAAGGATTAACTGAAGTCTCAGTGTTTGCTGAATACTTTCTTCAATGGGTTGTAATGTTCCTTTGACATGTGTAATTAGTCAATTGCCTGTATGATGCTACAAATGCTCCCTTAGATATTGTCAGTAGTTACTACTCTATACCTGAATTTTGGCTTTGGTAATTGAAATTAAGCTTTTGTAGTACAGAAAAGATGTAAATAAAGGTGAAGCAATCTCATCAGGGGAATGTTGAGGCAGTATTGCATATACACTTTCCCCCTCTTATCCTATGTTAGACAACTTTGTTCTTCATCAGGAATTTACAAAAAACTTTCTTTTGATCTTCACTCAGTTGCAGAGCAATCGACTGAAGTAATCTAATAAAAGACCGAAACCCTTTTCTCCTTTTGTCACATTTTGCAGATTCACACTTCACTATTGCAGTCCATTGGAACTTACTGTTCCTAAGACAACATTTATCTGCAAAATTAAAATACTTGATTTGGATTAGTGTCAATACTCTTCTACTTGATAAGAAGGAGGTAGGTCTTTTTTTGTTTTGATCTATTGTTATCATCATCATAATTGTTGTTCTATAATAATAAAAAATGTGAAGCTTCCAGGATAAGAAAAAAAAGAAATAAAACAAGTACTCTACTGTCCTATCTTTTAAAATGGAAGTGAGCATACTGCTTTTCTCTTCCTATATTATTATCATAGTCATGTTCAACTCTTTTTTGACACTCTATACATTGCTGGTTGTTCTTCACATCATGTTTCTGCTGGGTTAAGCCATGAAGGGAGACCACCTTAGGTGAAAATGTAAGATGCTATGACTAGAATGTATTACAGACATAGCCAAAACAGATGTTTTCAGGTGATGGCCAAAGGTATAGTGGCAAGTAAAAGCAAAATCCATCTGAATTTTCCCTATCCTAATTTTCATCATTGTTTTCTCTCTCATTTGTTTCATCATCTGCTTTCCACTATCTCTTTGATAATTTCAGTCTGTCAGCTCCCTCTGGGTGACTTTTTAATTTCCCCACATCTTTCTTTGAGCCAAAATTAGAATACCACTTTCTCTGTGTTCTTCACTTACTGCTTGGAGATGTGTTAGTATATTGTACTACACCTTCTGTAAATGTGTAATATCATGTAATGTATTTTTATACACCTTGTTGTATCTCAAGTCATGTGGAGAACAATTCTGCCTTTACATCTGGACTCACAGTTCATTTGTGTTAAAGGTTAGGCTCCCACTGGGCTTCCTTAATGTTTGTATCACGACTATGGTGGTTAATGTGACTATATTAATGTGACAGTTTAAAAATTATTCCATAGTTAAAAGCTGAACTTTATCCATCCCCATTAAAGGGTAGATAAGGTTTTTAATGAGATTATGGACTAATAAAGTGTTAATTGAAGATACATCAGCAAGCAGTTTCTAAAGAAGTGAAGAAACTATTAATAAAATGCATAAGCATGAGTTAAAAAGATGTATATTAGAGGTTCCATAGTCCTGCTCACTTGTTAAATATACAACAGTTAATATTTTCTCAAACTCCTGTCATTTCTGTGATTTTCTCTGGCCTCTACCTTTAGGATTTCAGTATTCTTTTGAAATTAAGTAACCCCTAAAGTTCACCATCTATTGACAATGTACAGTTCAGATGCATCGCCTACAAAAACTAATTTAGATCCTGCATAACTATTTTGTTCTGTCAACTTTCAGAGCTTCAGAAGGATATTGACACTTTTTCTATATCCAGAATTAAAAGAAGCAAATACTTCTCTCATCTAACAGATCTTCAGTGGTGGAGCCATGACTCAGCGACAGCTCTACCTCAATGTGGTCAGTCAGCAGGGATTACACCCACCATGTCCATAGAAAAGCCACACCCAGGGAGCAGAAGCAGCCCAAAGCATGGTGTGGCAGTTCAGGCTATACCTTCAGGCAAGGTGAAGATACCCTAGAGGCTTTAGAGGTCAATTAATGTCATCAACCACTTGGGAGCAAGGTCAGGTAAGCTCAGAAAGAGAGATAGGCTGTTGAACCAAGTTCTGACCTCCCTGAACAGCAGCAAACAGCAGAAACAATTCAAGATCAAGGGGACTCTCTATTTGTCAGTGAGAAGGCAGCAGCTGTAAAGAAAGGAGAGAATGAAGGGTAATCCATGCTCATGGTAGAAAGTGTAATACTTCTTTGCCCACCTCACCCTCCAGCTGCCTCTTCATGATAGGTAAAAGGCTTTATATGTGGCTGAGTGTACTGTCTGACACACCTGAAGGATGAGATGCCATCCGGAGGGACCTGGACAAGCTCAAGAAGTGGACCCATGGGAATCTCATGAGGTTTAACAACACCAAGTGCAAGGTGCTGGGTCTGGGTTGGGGAAATCCCTGGCATCAATCCAGGCTGGGGGATGAACTGATCAAGAGGAGCCCTGCCAAGAAGGACTCAGGGGTGCTGGTGGATGAGAGGCTGGATACAGCAATGAACACTCACAGCCCAGAAAGCCAAATGTGTCCTGGGCTGCATCCAAAGCAGCGTGGCCAGCAGGACAAGGGAGGGGATTCTGCCCCTCCACTCAGGTGAAACCCCCACCTTGAGTACTGAATCCAACTCTGGGATCCCTAGCACAGGAAGAATATTGACCTGTTGGGGTGAGTTCAGAGTTGGCTATCAAAATGATCAGAGGGATCGAGCATCCAGGAAAGACTAAGAAGATTGGGATTCTTCAGCCTGGAAAGGAGAAGGCTTTGGAGGTGGCTTAATTGCAGCCTTACAGTACCTGAAGGAAGCCTGCAAGAAAGACAGAGACAATAGTTAGACGAGCATGTATTGACAGAACAAAGGGGAATGGCTTTAAACTGAAAGAGAGCAAGTTTAGATCAGGGATTGGGAAGAAATTCCTGGTATGGTGAAACATATCCCTGCCCATGGCAGAGGGGTTGTAACTAGATGATCTTTAAGGTCCCTTCCAACACAAGCCATTCTATGATTCTATGATCAAATTCCTGAGTTTGCTTATACAGAGCATTAACAGGACATCTTCTACATCCTTACTCACTGTGTTTATACAACAGTGTAATGTTTTCATTTTCTGTATCAGAAAATAAAATATACACAGATTTGAATGTCATAATTTTATGGTATTTCATAAACAAGATTCTCAGATGCTTTCAAGTGCTATATCTTGATATAATGAATAATCTACAGAACAACTTTATTTGTCCCCAGTTTCTGGTTGCTGCTTTCATATGAAAAGCCTTGTCTTTTATGAAGAAAAATGCATATTTAACATTACATATTTGTATTTAAATATTTATAGATGAACTTGTTTTGGGGGTTCAGTTCAGAAAATATCTGCTGGTGGTGTGTGTGATACCTGTAATTTCTTGTTTCTCAATATGATTTAGTACAAACAGATTTATCCAGCACTTCTGCCTAATTATACTTGAGCTGTCTCAGTCTTGACTGATTGTTTGGGTAATATTAATATATGAATGGTGAAGAATTTTTATGAAGATAAATCCCACTAAGGCTGACATTTTATTAACTAGTTCTCAAAACTTGTTGGATATTGCTTCTTCTCTGACAAAGCTAATTAACTTTGATAAATATTACCATGCTAATACCCTTGAATGTAAACACTTTAGGCGTTATCATACATTACTTTAATTTATAGTTTGATCAGCATTTACAATTGTTATCAAGTTTTATTTGTATTTTCTGCTTAGTATCATCATGTTGAGTTCCATAGTCAATAGAAGTCTACAAGGTGTTAAAAATTGCTTTTATTATCCTAGATGTTAATTATAACGATACTACATTTTGCCAGCCTGTGCTCTTCTGAAGTAATTCTCAATATATCATGTTGCTTTCAGATTTTTACTAACTATTTAACTAACTTTAACTAACTAACTACATTTTATCCTCTCATTTCACTTACCAGCTCTGCCCCTTGATTACCTGAAAAATTGTACACTGGAGATATTTTGGGGGTGGCTGCCTGTAAGGCCATTAAAAGATGTTGTCTCAAGTTATTTTTCCAATTTACTTTTATCTATTTATCTACTATTTGAAGAAATTGCCAACTTCATGATTTGTTTTTAAGTTCATATAAATTTGAATCTGGAATTGAACTGGATTAGGTTCATGACCTGTGTTTTTGAAGTTAGGTTGTTACTTATATCCAGAAAATGTCATCTCTTAGTCCTTTGTCCAAACTGACAAAGCAAATGCTTGATACCAATTTTAATCCTGCCTGAATTTTAAACTGTCTCTGGTTTATGCATTTTACACATAAAGAGTATTAACTCTTATTATGTTAATATAGAGCATGTATTATTTTGTACAGTATGTATAAATTGTTCCCAAAGTAAATATTGGACAGTTATTGCAAATATTCAATAATCAATTAAATTATGAATGCAAAAATTAAACTCAGTGTTTTTCAACAAGTAGCTCCAATGAAGAAAATTCTCTTCAGAAAAACTATTTTGATGGCACTCCTCTACTGGATGTTCACCAAACTGAAGAACATAGATCCTGTGCCTTAGCCCATGGATGTTGTTCTTTATCATCAGCTAAACCCATTTAGTTACTTTGGTATAAAACCAATGACATTTAAATAAATTCTGCAGTGATACTACCATGTGCACCATCTGCACCATACTACCATGGTGGAAATGGAGAGTAATATATGGCCCTGTCTCTCCTTTTCAGTCTCTAGTAGTATAAGAGAATAAGAGACATTCTAGTTAAAACTGAAGTAAGGTAGACATTTCCGTTTAACTCTAGTAAATCATCAGTGTATTTTCCATTGTGTCTAAGGTTATCCTTTCAAACTGTTTTTGGAAATCTCTTTCCTGGGAGTTTTAACCAGCCCCTTAAAAATATCTCCTTGAAGAGTTTTAAATTTCTACAAGTCTTTTAGCATTTGTCACACTCTTCACTCTTTTTTCAGAAACATGCTAAATATTTTTAGCTATGTAGTGCTTAGCTAAATCAAAAGTTGTTCTTCATACATCAGTCTGTCCCTGTCTTTTTGACTGATTTCTGTGCTGATAACTCTTAATAGTTCTCTGAGTGCAATAGCAGCTGTTAATTTTACTGACAGATCCACTATTCTTTCTTACTCATTATATCATTGATGAGAAACTCCTGGTTTAGATTGAGTCTCTTTTTGGCCTAGGAAGATTAGATGTATTTCCTTTAAAAAAAAAATCTCTCAAAGATGTTATGTTGCAGAGCAGAAAGGCCTTACAAAATGAATGCCTGGTTACCCTTGTAAAATCCTTGATCACTTCTGCTCCTTTGGCTACCTAGAAAAGCATTCTGGGAATTACTCAGGTAAACTAGAAGGGAAAAACAAGTTACATAATTGTAAAACAATTTTTAGAACCAATAAGTGTGGCTGGTGGTTGGTTACATCTGATGCCTGTTCCTGTTGTGGTCTATGGTGGTTGGTTAAACACACTTGTGCCTCACGAGTATGTAAACGCATAACAAGCTAATAGTTTAAGAACCCTGGATTTTTGCAATAAAGTGTCTTTGCCATACCATCTTGGAGATTGTGTGTTGAATGCCGCAATGTTATAAGATAATTGTGACAAAGAAATTGTTCATGTCATCAGAATGAGTAATGTATTCTTTAAAATTTTATTGGTAATCTATGTAAAATGAATTGTTTAGTTATGAATATTTTCCAAATATAGTGTTGAAACTCTTGCTGGTAAGCCTTGCCACCCAATGTATCACCTTTCCTGATTTGATTTAGGTGAGACAGATTAACATAATCTAAGATCAGCAAATCTTTAAATTATTACTCAAGAAAGATTAAACCCTCTCTTTTCTGATAAAATCTATCAGGTCATATCACTTTCAATGTACTTCTGTAGTTCAGAACTGTCACTTCCCATAAACAATGCTCAGTGAAAAAATTCATAATCATACATAGCCATACTGTGCTTTACGTTACATTAAAATCATCCTTAAGGACGAGTCTGCATTTATTTCCTGTTATACTACAAATAAATACAATATGAAAAATGTTATAATTTATTGAGATAGTTAATATAAACTGTGTCTCTGTAGCAAATATAAGATGTACCTTGAAAACCTAATTTTCAAAATGTGAAAAATGCTGAAATTCAACCTAAAATTTGAGACAAGTTCTCATATACATTTAATACCTTTCAGAGGGAGAAAATAGAAATGTAATTTATGAATACTTGGTAACATGGTAATGGATTTCAGATGTGATAAAGAATAAGTTCATGCAATATGAGTGAGCAATGTAAGAGAACAAATTTTGGGGGTTGTGACATAACTCTTATTTCACAAAGTAAATAATATCAATGATGTTATCTCATGGGATCTAGACTGGTATTCATCTGCATTACAGACAAGATGATTATACAAATAATTGTGAGAGCCTGCTATTAGCTTTCCCAGTTTTATTATTCTCTACCCATTTCCAATATGAACACCACAACATATTTTCAGAAAAGCACATTTAATGAACATAGGGCTCATTTCAGATCATGTGCCTGAAATAAAACTTAGACTAAAAATTTAAATAACATTAAATAGTTAACCATTAAATAGTTTGTCATCGAGAATAGAAACTTAAGGAATGTCTCTGCAAATTTTATCTATCTTCCATTGGTTTCAGCTGTATATGTTTATAATCGTGTTCAATTTAACTTTATAAATATATTCTAGAAATTGTGTTCTGTAATCAAATTTATAATTTTCCACTCTTCCTTTATCTGTTCACCTGCACACGTAAATGTAAAAGACAAGACTCCATTATACAGCATTTTTCCCTCTACTTTCAGATGGGTGAGTATGAAACTTGAAGAGCATTTGAACACGTAAATTAGGGATTTTTTTAACAAGAGGTATTCCTCTGGATGAAATGTTCCTAAATACTTGTGGGAGAAGATAGGTTACTCCATAGAACTCTTTTATTGAAGTTGCAGGGCAAAGGCCTTTTCCTATTGAAATACACAGCTGGAAAGAAAGAATTCGTGCCTTTGGGTTTGCTTGTATTTAGATGTGATATGCATAATCAAATTTAATTTAACAAAGTTAATTACTTCCTGAGACAGGTACAAAGAGTACTGGAAGCACGCAAAGTCAAGTACAAGGAAATTAAGAAAATGGAATTATTATACTTTGCATATTCAAACCAGATATTTTTCTAACCATTTTCATTATGGCAGATGGATATCTGTTCTGTATTGAGTGGCCTGGTCTCATTTCTTAGCCCAGATGTATTTTTAGACACTGTGCCTAAACTCAGAAAAAACCTGACCCATAAATACTAAGCAGTATGTCCATGGTCACCCACTGGAAGTGTAGAAAATCGCAATTCTGATTCCAAAATTATTATTCCAGTTTTAGGGGAAAATAACAACTACATTCACAGCCACAGCAACAATATAACATTGACATAATCAATAATAACAATAATTATAAATAATGTATTCAAGCTTTAGATGAGAAATTCCTTTCTGTAAATATTCATTACATTCTCCAAGTCAGTGAATGAGTGTCTGCATGATGAAAAGCAAACGTGTCTCTCTAGAATTCAAAAACACTACAGCACAAGTGATGAATCTCAACACTAAAATCCACCCCATCAGCACCCAAGCTATCCACAGAAACTCTGAAAGTTAAAAATTTTGGCATGATTAATGAAGCTATGAGCCATGACTTTGTGAAAGACAAATTATGGACAAGAGAGAGCAGATGTAAATTAGAATTGATTCAATGAGGGACAACAAGAGCTGACATGGGCATGTGTTGGCAAAGGCCACAGTTTAGACAAAGTAATATTTTATTAAAAGGCCAAAGCCACAAGAAAAAAGAAAGGAAAAATCTTTCAACAATCACTGTCAAGTAAAATCAAAACAAGCCAAATACAAAACCCAAACTTAAATCCCTTAATACAAGTATTTTTTATATTGGTAATAGTCACATTGGAAGCAATTACCTCTGTCCTGAAATTTCAGATATGCAAATAAATTCTGACTTACGACTTTCTTTCCCCTAGAAAAAGCTAAACTCTTTCTTAATATTTACAGACTTCAGAGCATCACAACTAAGAAACGCACATATGCATGGAAACTGACTGTGTAGATTACCTCTGCAATGTTTGTAGAAATCAGACTTAGACTGCAAAGTAAAAAGATCCAGACACTAGGAAGTAGGGGCAAAATAAGGTCTGCTTCATGATACCCTTATATAAAATCAAGTTTTCTCTCATATTTAGTTCCATCCCAGTTTTTGGCTGTTTTGGCTTACAGAAATCTTTGTCTAAAGATAAATAATTTTTAAGATCTGTCCAGGTTCATATATGGCACTGTGTAGAAATGTGGAGAAGATGAACTGCAGATGATATACCAAATCACTGAGAAAAAGTCCCTGCTAACAAAAGTGACACTTTTTTGTTAGGAAATTTTCTACAGCCAACAAAACCAATGTAGGATTTCCCTACAGAGCCAAAGAAAGCTGTTGTTCTAGCAATTTAGATATTGCTACAACCATCAAGCTTCCATCCATTCTTCTGCTTTCACAGCTCCCACTGGCTGAATACATGCTCTTTCCTTTTCCTTTATACAGGCTTTCCTTCCAGATTAGTCTCTATATTATCTTTCTGTCAGGACTTAAAGAATGCAGTCAGCTTGTCTCAAAGCACTGTCATAGGAGGGAGTTTTCACAAGATAAGCCACCAAAACAGGCCCACATGACAAACAGGTGGGCATTAATTTCAGGCCTACAAGAAGGTGGAATGTTTGTAATTAACACACCAGATGAGATTCTACTGTGCAGACTGTGGGAAAAGCACAGGTAAACAACATGAAGATGCCAGGCCTGGTGAGGCAGATCTGGGTAACCTATTTGGACAAAAACTCCCATTGTGGCAAACTGTGGGAAAGGAAGCAACTGCTTACACACATGCCATCTCAAGTTGTGGGAATGGCATGTACATCTCCAGAACCATCCCTGGGGGTGTTTAGAAAAAGATTGGATGTGACACTCAGTGCCATGGTCTAGTTGACAAAGTGCTGTTAAGTCATAGGTTGGACGTGGTGATCTCAAAAGTCTTTTCCAAGCTAGTTGATTCTGTGATTCTGTGACTTGGACTGTATAAAAATTGTTTCTCCAGGAGAATACTCTGGGGATCCCACCACTGAGAAGACCAGAAGAAGGGCCAGGGGAGACACTGCAAGAACCCATGTGGGGGTGACTATAATCTCTCATTTTCTCTCTCTCTCTCTCTCTCTCTCTCTTTTTCCCTGCCCCATTCCTATTTCTACCTCTCTCTCATATCTATTGTTAAATACAGTCCATAATATTTACTTTAGCATAGGGTCTCTTAATTCAGGCAGAGTCATCTTTTAATAATCAGATCCTAATATTATTCCAGTAGATCATAACCTTAATTGGTGTCAGGAGTGGGATTCTAACATTATTCCAGTGGAACATAATACCTTCCCAGGATGGCTTCTCTCTACTGCCAAACAAAATGCTGCCTAGTTGGCTACTGCACCACTACAAGCTGCACTCACACAACATTTTCTAATGCTGCCCTTCAAAAATATGCAAACCTATCAACAGTTGTTACCAAAAATGATAAAACTTGATTTTGTTCATTAATTTCCTAAGATTACAAGCATGAACACCTTTTTCAATAATGGCTCCAACCCTTCTGTATAAACCTGGTCCTCCATAGGCTCCTCCATATGCTGCAAGGGAACCTGTGCTCCAACACCTGCAACACCTTCTGCCCTCCTTCATCTCTCACGTCTGTGCCAACAGATGTTTTTCTCACCTTCTTTTTTCCTCACTCTCCTCTGCCATGCAGTATTTTCCCCTTTCTTAATTTTTCCCCCCAGTGCCACCTCCGACCCAGTGGTGGGCTCAGCCACGCCCTGCGCTGGGTGGTTGGATCCGGCTGTGTCCGGGTGGAGCTGCCTGTGTCTGGCTGGGGCAGCCGCAGCCTCCCCTCAAGGAGCCCCCACAGCCACCTTGACACATAAACACAATGAATTTGAAAACTGTAGTCCGCTTTCTTTTGGAGAATGTCTGGATTAGAAATAATAATGGAAAAAAAATTCCAAACCAAACCCCAGCTTCCCTCCACCTGCCATTTTTGTGCTAGTTATTCTTGCAAAATGTTTGTGAACTAATTGCTATTTCAGAGCTCTCCGTGTAGGTCAGAGTTGACCCATGAAGCCGTCATGCTTTGGGGAACCCTTACACCACAACTACTCCTGATGTATTCACTATATAAAAATATTGACCTGAGTTACCAGAAGTGTTAGACTTTTTCAATCCTCATAAGTCACATTTCACTGCAGTTGGGACAGGAACACCTCAAAATCCTGAAGTAATTTTGTTTAAACAAAATAATCTATACTTATGACAAAGAGTTCAAGTATTTTCTCATACCACAAACTGAGAAAGGACATTTGAAGCATATAGAACTCATATCTTCATATAACCCTTTTATTTTTTCCTTTCTTTTTTTTTAATGAGTAGCTCTTTTTAAGCCACACGCCTAGAAAAGTGTAGTTTATTATAATTTGGGAAGAATTGCAACCTATTTACAGTCAATAATACATCGTCATTGTGTCATTGTTCTAATATTGTATCACCTAAATTATTTTCTAGTGATAAAATCACCATAAATCAGTAAAATGCCCCTATTGTGATTATATGTTTACCTTTAATATAGTATCACTGGCATAAACAGGTTCTGAGGGTTCAAGTTTAAACAGAAATAATTGATAGCATAATACAAATAAGTTTATGTATATATATTTTTATATATATATATATATTTAATTTAAATTAGTTTCATTTTGATTCATTTAAGTAAAGCATTTGGAAGAGAACAGATTTGTATGCAAGGGGATATTGCCTTCATAATAACAGCAATAATGATTCAGATTTTAACAGCTGCATGAAAATGTATGCTCGTATTAAAGCACATGAAAGAAATTCTTTCAGTGAAGCAGCTCCAGAAAAAACATTGAAAAGTACCAAATAGCTTGATGGCTTCCTATTAACACAAGTTTTAGGAAGTTATATATCCTGAGATACAGCAGCTGAACTTTATGTGTATACATGCATATATGCATATATACAAGTCTTGATAGAACAAAACTTTGTGTATGTATGTGCAAGTATGTGTGTGTGTGTGTGTGTGTGTGTTTGTGTGTGTGTGTGATAATAGCTCACATATTTTAAAAGGTATAAACCCTTCCATTTAATTTTTATGGCTCTCTGTTTTAGCTTTTAGAATTCAGTTTGTTAAATTGTTTCTCAGGCCAGAAAATACCGTTTTGAAAGGATTCAGCCGTCTATTGAGTTTCCAAGGGAAATACATCTTCCTGCCATGTCATTTTTTTTAACTTTTCTTAGAGCACCAGGGGCTGAACAGAAAGTGATCAAGACAGGGAGAATGACAGGAAAATATCCCTTTATGTAACCAAAGGTCTCATGGGGAACAAATGAAAACCAGTTGTTCTAAAAGTTATATCTGCCTTAAGACTATAGACAGCCTGTCTTTTGTTTTATCACCCAACATTCCATTTAATATCTTCTAAATATACTGGTAACATTAAGAAGGATAAAAAATGAATTAGGTATGGCATTTTTTATGTTGTTTACTTTTACATATCCTGATTGGTGCAGGACCTTGCAAAGTATGTAGGAGACTATATTGATAACAGGCATTTTTGTATGTAATGGTGGTTATCCATTGCCTTACAATGAGGGCTATTTAACAAAGGAAGTACCATTAAAAGAAGTCTTCTGTATGATAATACAGACACATATACACTCATTTGAGTATGAACTAATCAGAAAATTTTGATGTCCCAAATGTTTAATCTTTCAAACACAAGAGCTGTTTTTCACTTTTCCGTGGTAAGTTTATGCTCTGCTCTTAGCATGGGATAAAAGATGTCCCATCAAATCTCAAGTTGAATTTTTGAAAGATATTTGTACTAATAATTTCATGGTAGGAAAGAATGACCCTGCAAAGTTATCCAGTATATCTATTTCAAACCAAGGCAGACTCAGTCTAAACAGACAACTGTCTAACCTGACCTTAAAGAGGTTCAGATTTTAGTCCTTCCCCTTAATTCAATGCCTCTGAAAATTCGGCTTACAAGATTTAAGAATAATTATATGTGAATCTTTCATACAGTAATCTAAATCTTTTATCCTCTTTATTGTGTGAAGACTTTTATTATGCCATCTTTGGAAAAAAGTCTTAAGTTCAATGTATTGAAAAAAAATCTCAAGGGTATTTTTCTTTTAGGTCATTCCTTTTTATGCCTGATCATTCTCACAGCTGTCTTCAGTATTCCATTTGTACACATCTTTCTTAAGCACAATAACCCAAACTGACCACCATATGCTAGCTAAAACCTCAATGATGTTGAAAAGATTTGGTGGATTGTTCACAGTTTTGTGTAAGTTAAACTGATATTTAAATACGTCAGAATGATATTTGCCTTTTGCACGGGGCATGACATTGGAGCTCGTGCTCTGCTTGTGATCTGTTTGCTTAAGGTCAATACCAGAGCAACATCTCCCTTATCCATTGTTCCCCATCATGTGTTCATACATACAATTTACCATTGCAATCTAAGTAAAATACCTTGATCCTTATTAATTCCATTGTATTTTCTAAAAGGTCATGTAGGAATGTGGAAGATGAGGTTTTGCAATGTATTTTCTCCTATAAAGGAAGAGTGTGGATCATAACAACATAAGATATAAACACAAGGTTAAAGTAGCTGAGAATATGGGACATAAATGTTTCAGAAATAAGGAACAGACATAAGTGTCAGTCTGTTCCACCCCAAATGCTATGTGGAAGACAGATCAATGATAATAAACACTTTTGAGATGTGTTCAAGACAGAACTTGAGAATTCAATGAAAAATGTAAATATATAGTCAGGTTGTCATAAAAGTCTGAAAGTTATATATTTCTATAATCTGCAAAAGATATAACATGGGCAGCAGCATGAAACAAATCTTCCCAGGGCAGAGGTGGTGTACAGAAGGCAAAGGGACTGATCTAGGGCTCAAGCTTCAAATGAAGCCAAAGACAAGGGAAGCTCACATTTCAACTTTAATCAACCCATAGTACAAGGCAACTGTGTCTCGGAGAACTGATTCTTTTCTTGCCTTTGATTTACTGATGTCTTGGCTGACATCTGTGGAGTTTCAAGGACTGGCCATTGAGCATGTGGTATGCATTCCCAAATAAAACATAAAACTTGTGATACTTTCCTTCACTCCTGGGTTTGCACAGACTCAGTCTTTAATGAAAATCAATAGGAATTTCAGCATTATTTAAAGTCTACTGGTCCGAAAAGTTTACCAGTCAGCTATAAAATAAAGCTTCTTAAGCTTTATGTATAGTTAAGATGGTTTATTCTGGAAGATGAGTTTTAACAGAGAATTTCCCTCCACAAAGGTTAGTCTCCTTTTGCTGTCTAAACTCACATTCAGAATTTCCTTAATGGTACATTGCATGTGTCTGTATTAGAGATGAGAACTTACTCTCTATCTCTAGGTACTCTGGATAAAATTATCTGCAGTGCATCAAACTGTAAATTTTCTTGTTTTGTTTGTCTCTTTTGTTTTGGGTTTGGGGTTTTTTCCCCTCTGTTTTCAGAGGATTTTATTTGAAGTGAGGCAGACAGGATGACACTTACTGTAGGTCCTTATTCATTCTTCTGTGAACTAGGTTTTGACATTTTACAAAACAGGAAAATACCCTGCTACAGTGCCCATCTGGTAGCCTCCAAACACTCTTCTTCCCAGCTGCACAGTGGTCAAGCTTCAATAGTGGCATCGAATTCACCACAGCAGTACACTCACTGAAAATACCAGTTGTGCTTTATCTTTGTCACTGAATGACCCCAAACAATAGTCACCCAGTGTCTCATCATCCTCTGCTATGGATTAAAAGTGAAGCAAAAGCTGAGCATGCAAAAAAAGAGGAAGTTATTCACTACTTCCTATTGTCAGGCAGGTGTTTAACCCCCTTAGCAGGACCCCAATATATGTAACATTTTCTTGCGAAGATGAACATCATAACCACAAACATCCCTGCTTAAGCTTTTGTTGCTGTGTATGGCATCACGTGGTGTGGAACAGATTTCTGGTCAATTTGGAGCACTCCCATCATAGTCACTGGGTAGGGCAGAGAGCAGGAAACAGAGAAGGCCTTGATGCTGTGCAAATGCTGCTCAGCAATATTCAAAACACTGCTGGGTTGTCAGCAGCGTCTTTTCAAAAGAAAAGTGTCTTTTCAAAAGTGCAGCACTGCAAAAATTTTAACCCATTTCTAGCCAGAAACAGTACAATTCCCTACCAAAATCCACATAAAATGGATGAGAAATGAGCATACATCTAAACTATGCCTATATGGGAGAGTTTAGATGCAAGACTGACTGTTTTCAGTATCTCAAGGGGTCTTAAATAGCTAAAAATTGTCATAGAATCAGTTCAAGAAAAACATTTCTGAAACAAAAACTATAAAGTCTGTCTCAATGCCCTTTAATTTTAATGCATGGTTGCATGCCTGCCAGCCCAAATAACCTTATTACTCAGTGAAAGCCAACAGTACCTTTCTTTTTCTAATTTTTCTTTTTTTTTTTTTTTTTAATGTAGAAAATAATCTTCAGAATCGCACAACTCATTCAAGTGGGTGTTGACGTTAGTACTTACATTTTTGATCTGCAGACTCCAATATATTTACCTAAAGGACCTGACTACTTTCAGTAATGTTACAGGTGGCCCATTAAATTTGTGAAGTAGTTATATAATTTCATTATCCTGAGGGTGACAAGAATGAATGCTAATTGTATCAGCTCATTAAGTCTCTTTTAAAATAGGTGACACCAGAGATTCTGAAAGAAGAGATATGTTCTAGCTATTTTTTTCTAGTTTTTTTTTCTACTGCCATAATTGCCCAGGGACCAAAGAGAATTGTGAGGAAATTTATATTACCTAAGTCAATGAAAATTAATAGCTTTTGTTCTGCTGTTCTTAACTGAAAACAGAAGTTAAAAAAAAAAATAAAAAATTGAAGGACCTGATAGAAAAATACAACTTTTTTATAGAATTCCATATATGAGTTTAGTCTTGCTGTCTAAATAAGGTAATATCTGTAACTGAAAATTTATAATTTGGATAAAGACAATTTGAAAAAAGAACATTTATAAAAACCTCAAAAAGACTTACCAAAAGTATTGAAAGGACAGTAGTATGAAGAAAAGCTATCCTAGATAGGTTCAGAAATTTTGAAGGCTGCTGTACAGAAAACAAGTTAGTTGCAGTTAATCACAACAGTAAATTTAATAGCTTTTATATTAAAACATAACCTAATTGCAGTGATGCCCTTTCAGCTGCTACCTGTGACCATATTCTGAATTGTGTTGATTCATAGGTTCTTGTGACTGTGGAGCAAGTAGAGTATGTTACACCTCAACTAGACTTTATCTACCTTTGTTAGATTCAAGACATACAAATGTTTTTAGAAGGAGTTCTGCAATTCACCTAATCAAAGCCATAACTTAAATCATACAAATATTCCCAAAAAGTTAGTAAAAATGCTAGCTTCATGCAAAATATTGTTCTTTAGTCCCTCAAAAAACCTTGTAAATTCTATCAAGTTTTGACTGTGACTATAAATGAAATTAAAATAAGAATAGGAAATATTAAATAGGAGTACCTATGTCCTGGTAGAAAAAAAATGTTATTATCAGTTCCTTTAGCTAGTATGGAAAGGCACAACTCCGGATGAAAATTTTTGCAGAAATGTTTTCTTCACAAAAATGCTACAAAATGTTTATTTTTACAGCATCTTTCACAGAATAATTGTCAGAACATATAATTTGGATTTTAATTTGTTCTGTAATGTCCAATTATATAATTTTAAACCATTTAATGTTTTTATCATTGTCTATATACACTTAGAGTAAGACAAAATACTATATAAGAGACATAATAAATATTTTGAAGTATTTAATTGCACATTTATTATATTTTAATTATTTTCTATCACGTATGTAGAAATAATACCAAAAATTAAATAGTTCTGTATTTTAAATGAAATTTCATTGTGTATAATTTTTAGAATAATCTCTTTTAAAGACACTAAAATTTCTCTGTGATTGCTAGCTAAAAAAATACTAGGTGTTTACCTTTAATGGTAAGAGTTATTATACTCTGCAAATGCATCTCCTTTTAATGGGTGCCCTCTGTTAATAATGATTAATTTCAAAGTGTATGTCGGGTAGAAAGGTGGCGAGAAGAAAGGGGGAAGAGGTGGGAAGAGATGATGGGGGAAGGGAAGGGAAGGGAAGGGAAGGGAAGGGAAGGGAAGGGAAGGGAAGGAGAAATCTTCTACCAGGTTGAATTGAACAATTTTTTGTACTAGATAAAACAAATGGGTTTCTTATTTGAGTCCATTTTCTTAGGTTACTCTGGCCAAAGCTCTGAGTAGACTGTCATGAAAATCTTCCCCACTATGAATTAGTATCTTTATATTTGCAGTGAATATTCATTTTCTCATAACCTAAAAATAACAGCAAAATGTTTCTATCTCACTAAGGGCTTTGAAACATGAAAGTTTTAAAAGTAATGTCTCTCTGCCTTTTGTTTTTTATGTAAAACTGAATCTCAGCCTGGGAAGAACATTTTACCTTGCAGCCAGTTTTTTAGGCTAGGTGTCTATCTCCTATTTCAGGAGTCTAGAAGTGGTACCGTTTGGAAGAGTCTCTAGCTTCTTGCCTTTACTATTGCATTTCAAGCCAAGATATTTCACCTGTGATTTCTTTTCCTATGTATTACTTTATAGTAAATCTCATAACAGCTTTTTTGGTTTTGGTGTTTTGGTTTTATGGGTTTTGGGGGGGGGGGATTGTGGATTTGTTTGTTTGTTTGTTTGTTTGGTGGGTTTTTTGTTTGTTTGGTTTTTGGACTTTTTTTTTGTTTGTTTGGGTTTCTTGAGTATTTTTTGGCAGGTGGTTTTTGGATTTTTGTTTGTTTCATTGGTTGGTTGGTTTTTTTGTCTGTTTTTGTTTTAATTTTCAGTCTGGGTTGCTTCAGGTGAGAATGAAAGCACAGACAGTGTAAGGCATGGCATACTCAAGACAGGATTGTACAGCAGCATTATATGGTCTTAAAGACACTTGAAGTGATTCCTTTTCTAATTCACTTTTAAGACATAGTTCTATCTCACTTGAAATTGTAACCCTTCATCATGGCAATAGAGACTTAGGAGCTGTTTTTTCAGTGACTGTAATTTGTTGGGATGCTGACTTCATTAGTAAAGAACTTGATTTCTTCCAAAATCCTTTTTTTCCCCTGAAAACTTTTAAATAATTAGAATCCTTACTTCATATCTTGGAAACTATGTTCAAGATTATAGAGAGTAAAATGCAGAAGGCCTTAGCAGAGCCTTCTCCTTCATAACCTGTCAAGGATGAAGATTGCAGAATTACAGAACTGTCATTTCTTTCATTAGCTCCACACAAGCGCAAGGGAGGGCAGCACTGCCCAACATGCCAGTCAGAAATGAGGCCTAACTCAGGAAGAATATATGGATAAAAATCCCCATAATCGGATTTCTGTGACCAGTGGCAGTAAAGATAAGATGCTAATATTGTGGATAAAAATTGTACTGCTACCAGTGGTAGTATCTTTCACTCAAACTCAAAGAAATAATAAATATTCACCCATGTGCCCTAGTAAAATTATTTTCTCTAATAAAAATTAAGCTAAACAAAAGCAGATGGCCTTGGAGAGGACTGTGTTTTCTCAATTGCTTTGTTTTCTGATTCTTCTTGAATTTTTCCTTTTTTTTCACTCCTCAATTCTATCATTGTGCCAAATATAATAAGCAATGTGACTACTTTTCAACAGGGTTGAGATAAGCTACTCATTCATCTCAAATTCAGCCATAGAAAAAAATACCCCCATTAGGGCAATCAATTCCATCCTAAAAATGAAGCCTTAAATAGATGAGAGGAAATACTTTGTTGAAGATGGTGTCTGTCTCTGTTGATCTAGTACCAAATAAGCAGTACAGAAAAGACACCTGAATTTTAGAAGGCTAAACTTAGATAATAGACATGTAATATAATTCAGAGTGGAAGTTGTCTTTGTTTCAGCTAGGGTAGAGTTAATTTTCTTCTCAGCAGCTGGTAAAGTACAGTGTTTTGGATTTAGTATGATTCTAGTGTTGATACCACAGTCATATTTTAGTTGTTATTAAGTGTTAAATCTAAATCAAGGACTTTTCAGTGTCCCATGCTTTGCCAGCAAGCAGGTGCACAAGAAGCTGGGAGGAAGCATGGCCAGGATAGCTGATATTCCATTCCATTGAACATCATACTCATTACATAATGACCTGATCACAACTTGGGGATCAGCTGGGCATCAGTCAGTGTGTGATGAGCAGTTGAGTTGTATATCATTTATTTCTCATGGCTCTTCTTTCTCATTCTCTCTCTCTCTCTTCTCTCTCTCTCTTTCTCCCCTGCAGCTGTAGTAATATTATTAGTAGTAAAATTTGTAGTTTTTCATACATATTATTAGTATAACGATCATATTTTGTACCAGTTATTAAACTGTTCTTATCTGAACCCCTGAGTTTAAAATTTTCTTTCTGATTCTCCTCCTCATTGCAGCATGACAGAGGGCTGCATGGCACTTAGCTGCTGACTGGTGTTAAACCATGACAGAATCGTTGAAGGTCAGGTTGGATGAGGCTTTGTGCAACCTTATGTCATGAAAGATGCCCCTGTCTATGGCAGAGGGGCTGGAACTAGATCTTCTTCAAAGGTCCCTTCCAACACAAACTTACAGGATTCTAAACAAAATATCTACAGTATCATCTATCAAAATGAGTCTGCAAAATCCAAGTAAGAGTACCAGATGTTATTGTTTTACTATGCGTTGTGTGAAGAAGTTTCTTTTTCTCTTTGTTTTGAATAGGCAATGTGGTGATTTTGTCTGATACATCCTATTCTTTGACTCAATAGAAACAGCTCTTTTCTGTTGACCTTAATATGTGGATATTAAAAACTTCTATCATATCCCTTGCTGCTCTGTAATTGTCTCTTTTTCAGACTAGTGGTCCTGATTATATTCTCACAAAAACTAAGCTATACTTTTGATCACCTGTGAGGTCTCTTTTTCTATTATGTGTCTTGTGAAATGGAATTCCAGAACTGCATTGGGTGTTCAAGGTTCGTTTATACGGTGAATTAATAGAGATAATGATGTCTTATTCTTACTTTGACATCTAGCCTGCTGCATTTCTCACCTGCAACCAAAGGCACCAACATATTTTGCAAATCTTGTCTTGAAGTACCTAACTGTCTCTGAAACAGATTGCTGAATGTCAAAATTGATTTTAAAAATGGAATGAAAAATACTGGGCAATTCTAAAACTGTTTCCTCACTTTTCCTAGATGTCAGAATAAAGTGTAGTATATTAGCTAGCTTATTTGAGGAAATTCATGCCCAGAGCATTAAAGGCTATCCATTTACATCATACTGTAAGAAATTAACTTTTTATAAAGGTGCTTGGTGTGTCCTGGGTGTGAAACAATTCTCTGCATTTTCAGAGTCTAACACTTAATGCAAAGGGATCCATGCAGTATCCACACAGGGAGTTATTGGGAAATAACATCTGTACTCTTAAAAAACAATTTATCTTACTGAGCATTTTGCTCCTCAAGCTGGCAGCCCCTTTGATACCTGAGCAATATGGTAGACAAAGAATAAAAGCTCTTGTTCATTCTAAACAGAATATCAGATAAGCCACTGTGATCATAGGTGATGTCTCTGACTATGCTTTTTCATAAAGACTATTTCTGTAACTTGATGACATTTTTAGCAAGTTCTTGACTTCTTACACAACTGTTTTTGGCGAACGCAGCATAAGACTTTATGTGTCTCTAAACAAAGGAGTTGCCCTGTAGTTCACCAGCAGTTGACAAAAAGCATTTGAGGATCTAAGCTTTGTATTTAGATGCATGAACTGGTACTGGCTGTGTCTAGTTCTCCTATTAATAATTTTGGTGAAATAAAACTTTGATCTCAAGTCTTGAATATAAATTTTGGGCAATAATTTCACTTTTTTTTTCACATTTAGAAAATTTTGATTGCACCAACAAGCTAGATATTGACTGGATTGATCTACAATTATTCTTTAATAATTGAAAACAGTTCTTAAAATCCTTTGATGCGTAGACATATGGCAAGGTCTTCCTTTGTTTTCAGAAGTCCCAGCATTTTTGCTTCCAATTGAAATAATTTTTTGAATTCAAAGTAGATTTGCACACAATTCCCAAGCTAACCAAAATAATTTTGTTTTGTCATTTTTCTTCTTATAAGTTTATAGGCTTTCTCTAGCACTGCTTACATCCTGCAGGTGCTTTAAAGTGCATGAGCACTATTGAGGGGAAAAAAGTGAATGTCTCGAAAAGTGGAACTAAAAGTTTAAACCTACTGAGCTGAAGAGACTGTCAATTTAAAAAAAATCTGGGGAAAAAAAAATTACATTCTTCTACCTGTAAAACTTGAACTGGAATTCCTTTTGGAAGTGATACAACTCATAGCTTTATATGAAATAACTTATTTCATCATTGTGATGATATTTATCAATATTTTTATTCATTACCTTGCCTTTCAGTTGGACAAATTACCTCCTATAAGGTTCATTCTATTACTTTGTAGCATGCACTGCCATCTTTAAACATACCTAGAAAATATGTAAGGAATAGAAGATTTGTGCCTGGCGTACCCTTGGGGACTACTCAATTGCAATTAATTTAACTAGACACTGGATGTCAGTGTTGTCATTTTATAGTTAAAAAAAAAAAAAAAAAGAAAGGAAAAATCAAGAAAATCCAAGGTGTAACCAGAGGTAGGATATAGAATAAGTCTAATCGAATCATTCAGAACAGCTTAGGAACTAATTACCATTTTATATCTTCGTGGTAGGAAGAACATGTTGGCTTCAAAGAGGCAGCTCTCCATAAAGGTTTTGATTTCTATTAAGAACAAACAAACAGATGAAGAAACACTTCAACTAAATGGACATTTTAGGAATCTGTCACAGAGCTGTTACATGGCAGTTAACATTAACATTACATTTAAGCAGAATGAGGAACAGTGCATAGTCTGAGTGATTGTATTTTCTCGTGGTTAATTTTGTACCTGGCTTTCAAAAAACTCTCTGGATCTATCTCACTCCTAATCTCATATCCTTAATGGAGCTGTTTACTTCACACCATGATTTTATTTTTGAACAAATTTTAAAAGGAATTTCTAAAAAGAGTGAGATTGGGAAAATATGACTGGGGTTTCATAAAAGTCTGCCCACAAAACACAACTGTCCATCACCTACTGACACTCTGAGGCAAATTTCACCAAAGACCATATTTTATGTACTGGTTTTCAAAGTCAGGCACACATAAAATCTCCTTTGAGAGAAAGTCTTCTTTGGCAGAAATATTAATTCACCTGTGGCTTCAAGCCATCCTGCAGAATAAAACCCAGTATTAAATAGAATCTCAAAGAAACAACACCCAATTTCACTAGCAACACCTTTCAAGTTAACCTATTTCAAAATCAAATATTGTAGTATCCAATATATTAGGAGAAAGGCATCCTTAGAAACCTTCATCGAGGACAAAAGCACCTTATAATGCAAATAAGTATAATTCTACTGTAATTAAAAATTTTTTGGCTGGTAGATTGGAAACATCTAAGCTGAACAGCTGAAAACAGTATGAAAAATGAATCAATTTTTATTTTTACAGTTCTTACTCAGACATCAAAAAAAGCCCTGACCATCCAGAATTAATTTTGACCCGCAACCAACATAAAGCATATCAGACTGGTATGGATGGAAAATATAAAAAAAATTCTCTTAGGTTTCTAAATAGTATTCCAGAAACTTTGTCAAGAACGTTAGGTATGTCATAAGTGAAAAATTTCAGTGGGGACTATTTCAGTTAAAGTTTATTATGTTGTAGAGGAAAACAAAGAAATTATTAAGGGCAGCCGAAATTACTCTCAAGTTTTATCATCCCAGAAATGTTGATTACCATCATGGTTGGTCTTAGTCAAAGGCTAGTCATGAGCTACACACATCTATCCCTTTAAATGCCTATATGAACTATTTGAACAACATCAAGATTTATATAAAATATACTTCACATTAAAAAGTGAAGGTAAAGTTAAAAAATATAAGGGAGTGTTACTCCTTTTTGAGACATCAAGGTATGAATCAACAAATTTAACAGAAAAGCTGATCTGTGATCTGATATTTTACCTCCAAAGAAATAAGACTTTTGAATTGGAGTGTCTATTAATATCTCCCAAATAAATTAGAAATGTTTAAGTTTAAAGAATGTATGAAATAAAGATGGACAGAAGAGAGATAAAATCAATTTGTACTTCCTGAAGGACCCAATAAATGATATTACTTATAGAAGACAACATATTTCAAAGACAGAGGGTTTTCTCTGATAATTGCAACCTAAGATGAATGCAATCTAAGACATAAAATGTATTTGATTTCTATATAAGGAACATTTTTACATGCAGTTAGATCAGGTATACAAGGGAAAGAAGAGAGTCATATTTCAAATTTACTGTTGATGTAAATTGGCTTAGCTTTTAATTAATGTCAGACTTCATTAGCATTTTGAATTATAGTGTATATTTTGGATATTATAAATATTTATTAGTATTTTTATTCAACAAGAAGTAAATAATTGGAATCAGAGTACTGTTTACTGTAAGTGACTGACAGTAACCTCCTCACTCAACAGACTAAGTCTAGAAAGTAGCATACTCACACAACCTCAGTGGAATTCCAGGACCTAAACAGAGGCCTCTAGTGCCACCGTTTTCTTCCTGGCATGTAATCGCACTCAAGAAAAAACTAATCACACTCAAGAAAACCACAAGTATCCCATATTTTATTGATTGTATCTGCCAGCTCCCTGTTGGTATCTTGGATGCCTTTACTCTTTTAGATTTCACTAAATACTGTCTAAATTGCTGAAAAACTACTATTTTCTTCTTCTCACTTTCCAAAAAAAACCCTCTTCAGTGCCTAGAAAGTTAAAGGAATATAGGTCGGTGCTGCCTGATGAGAGATTGATGCTCATTGTCTTGTCCTGACTGCTGCTCTCTGGGCTAGGCAGGTGCTTCTCCTGAAGGAAAACTCCTTCTTGAGGACCTGCAAGGCATGGTCAAGAGAGATAATAAACAAATATGACAGACAATATGAGAAATCTCATAAAGAAGAGACATAAGCAATCAGAAACATACCAGAGATGACTGAGTACCTAAGGTAGTAAAACAAATGAAGAAAAAAAAAAAAAGGAAGCTTTTAATATTGATCCAATTATGGCTTTGTGGAGTCTGATGAAATCCAAAAATCTACTGAAAGTTTACAAACTGAGAGTGATACTAAGAGCAAATTTATAAAGTTGCTTTGGTGTTTATTCAGTCATCGTTAGAAATGCTGTGCAGCTTGATCAATCTCAAAACTTTAAGTCAGTCTAAGCACTAATTGTATTGGTGTCTAAAATATGTATCTTGTTTGATTTGGGTTTTTTTTAGCATTTTTCCCTTTACCAAAATCCTAATTTCACACACTCTTTGCCTTTACTGTTTATATTTCTGTGTGTGAATATGAATGCAGGATGCCTGTACCTTGTGCATCACTATGCTGAGATGAATCCAACAAACATGGCATACCTATGCATCACTACTAATTGAGCTTATAACAAAAATATTACAGCACCATTGCTACTAAAATTCTTTGTCTTGTGCCCTATATGCCTCATTAAGGTATAGTACTTTCACAAATTACCTCAGTGATGAAATAGAGAGCATGATAGATGAAATTAGACTAGGAGGGGCTGCAAAAGTGTGGCAAAACGTGATCAGAGTGCAAAGGAATCTTAAGAAATTGAAGAAATAAACTTAAAATAGAAAGTTATCTGATAAGAACAGCTGCAAATTTCCTCACTGTGAGCAGGACTAATTACCTGCACCAATATGTGTCAACTGCACAGTCAGGTCTGAGTAAAGGAGGTTATAGGGAACCACAAACTTCAGGTAAGTACAATGTCTATGTATTTATGCATGGTACTATTGACACAAATGGCAGTCCTACCAAAATGAATAAAAAGAGCATCGTTTGAAAGTTGTTGCACTTTCTTCTGGCATTATTAAACCCTCTTATGGAGGTTTGTAATCAGGTGCATGTAAATGAGGCAAAGGTTGATCAGATATCTAAAGTTTCTCAATCCCTGATTTTCATCAAAAGTCTAAAAAAGTAAGACATTGGAGAAAAGGAAGTCATAGAAAGCATAATGGCTAGCCTGAAGGAGAAAGGACTGAGGGTAGATTTTTCATGAACTGTATTGGGGGAAAAAAAGAAAAGGAAGGGTAAAATTGCAGAACAAGGCATCAGACTAGGAGGTATTTCCAATGGTGAAGACTATAAAGCGTGGATAGATTGCCTAGGGAGGTCTATCATTAAAGTCTTTAAGAAAAGGTTAAACAAAAATATCTGTCTGGAGGAGTGCTCATACTGCCTTGGAGCAGACTGAAGGACGAAATTATCTAAGATCCATGCTATGGTATTTGTCAGATCTTATTCAACTTATTTCTTCCATAATGATTGCTTAGTTCAACAATTCCCAGACCAAATAAAAACCAACTGACAAATACACAGAAGGAAGATAATAAATAAAAAAAATCAGCACCATACATTTTTTTAAAAAATAAATTAATTCATCGAATATGTAAAATTGTTTCATTGTTTTTCCAATTTAATATTGCAATCTTTTTTCCATATTTCACTTACTCTTAGAGAAATCATTTACTTTTTACTAATAAATTACAAGGCTGGATTAGAAAATTGATAAATTCTGTGTATATATATAACATAAATGAGTGCTGAAAATTTTGGATCTACGCATTGTTTTTAAAGTTATTTCATTATCTTCTTACTTAAAATTAAAAAATAGTAGAAGAGATTGCTAACTGACAACGTAATACGAAAGGAGTCCAAAATCTACACTTGTTGAGGATGTACTAATCCCCACCATAAAATTATCATCTCTCTTACAATATATTATATTCAGCTATACTTGTACACAATGCATGTTCTTAAAGGATTCTAGCATTCTTACCACTGTACTCCAGTCACCTTGGTCACAAAAAGAAGTCACAGTTCTTTCTGCAACAATATCAGATAGGACAGCTGGTAAAGGTGTACACCAATTATGTTGACCTAAGTGCTCATAGAATAAAATTTCTGTAGCTGCAGAACATAGTAAGAACTAAACTGAGACAGAAGAAAATCTCTCTCTCAAGAAGAAAAGTTAAAAATTAGTTTCTCTTCACAAAGAAAACAAACAAAAAGAGTTCTGCCTGCCACTGCATTGCAAAAAAGCTGGGATGATGTCAGTTTTTGCTGCAAGGTGCCTATTTTCTTCCTCCATAGTCCCCTTCCACAAGGCTTATGGCAGTCCTCATACTCCTCTCAATGTGCTCAGATCTAACAGCAGAGCTAAACCAGCAGAAAGCAGAGCTCTTTAGAGATCTAGCTGTTTACTACTGGTTTACCTCTCTGAACTAGCTCATTGAAATGCTGGGATAACAGTAGATTAAGAATAAAAATGTACAAGGGGGTAGTTCCTTGAGCAACTGCCTTAAGATAATGTGTTCTCCAAGAAAACAAAGCACTAATTTTACTGTAATGCACTGGTTTATATTCAAGTCATATATTAATTTTTTAGTTTTATTTCCTAGATTTTCCCTAAATTATGGGAGATATCTCTATGCTTTTTTGATGCCAAACATGTACAATTTGATTCTTAACTCGGTATAATTAGTTAAGAGGAGACAATCTGTAGTCTGGTAGAGCTGATGTTGCTGCAGCTGCATGCCCCAGGTCTAACCAGCGGTGAGGCTGAGCTTGTATTACCAGTAGGTCCATACACAAACACATGTATATAGCACGTGTGTATATCCACGGAGCTGGGCATGCAGAAGAACACACAAACACATGATCAGGTCTCACATCAACACAAAGAACACCAGTGCCTCGTCTTTTCTCTGGCTGGTTACAATGAAGGTCTGGTAGTGGGAAATGTGTGGAAGTATGGTGTGGATCCCTGCAGAAGCTGGGCTCAGACACAGTACACCCAGCAGCTGCCCCTCTATCCCAATCTCTCAACTATTGGCATCTGGGCATGTGAGTCCCAGCAGCTGCACGTTCACATCAGCTGCTGTTATAGACCCCCCCACTCACTCCCCCATCCTCCTCCATTCTGCCAAAATCTTCCCCCCACATCCACATTATAGATCCCCTAGTATCTGTCCTTGGACACACAAGCTGCCTGTGGTGTGGTCCTGAATCCTCATTCTCCCCAAGTACCTCATCCCTAGAGACACCTACACACAGAGAAATACACATGCACATACCAGCAGCAGACGGTTGTTCTCCAGACACTGCAATCTCTCCAGAAGGTATCTGGGACTCTCCAGCCCTCTAAAAGCCAGCTCCACATGCAGTGTTGCTCTGAAAAATACAGTCCCCTCCCATCCCCCAGGACATGTCACCTACTCACCAGCCATGCATCTGGATCTTCCCAAGAACTCACCCTCATTCACACACCCACATTCGGTGCAGTTGCTGCCCCACGCACACATGGGCTTTGGCCCTGCTCCCAGTCCATGGCTGACACTCCAATCCACACACACATAGGTGCACACCAAATAGAGAGCCCCTCATCCAACAAATTAGGCCTGGAGTTTAAGCAAAAGGCAGAGCAGATTGAGCTGATCAGACACAGGGCATGGCCAGAGAACAGCACTGACCCCCTCTGTCTACATGTGACTCATCCTTTTTAGACCTCAATTTTGCTGTATTTATTTCTCCCCCTAATAGCCTTTAAGACTCCTTTCCCTATTTTCTTTCTTCCTCTAATTCTTGTGCAATTCCAAAATGCTCTTTCTGTGCTTTCCATGATGTATTCCTAGGCAGTTACCACCTCCTCAGTCCCAAAGGCCATCCACAGCCTTTCTCCTCTTTACTTACCTCGTATGTTGCACTGCCAGCACCTTGGAGCTGAGACTGTCCTGGGACAAGCCTGGCAAGGACCTGGATAGGATGCGCCTCCTTCCAAGTCCTTAATTTGCAATCCCCACCACCTTTGTGCCTCTGTTCTTCTCTGGGCTTGCAGAGATAGTCCTTTGATGGTTGATGGCTCCTGAGATGGGCCTGGGGGCAGAGAGGACAGGGTGTTTTTTGGGTCCCACACCTACAATCATCTCTCCCTGCACTGTGTGGGCATGAAGGCAAGGTAGGGATTTTTGCCTGGTGTAATTAATTACTGCCAGACTGTGGTAGTTACAATGCTACACTAGTTTCATGTGATGCTGCCAAGGAATAGGGTGATTGGAACAAAATTTTACCCTTTGTTTGGCAATTATAAGATTACAGCTTTTTTCATTAATTTTCCAAGTTTTGGGATAGCAAACTGCATGGTGTGTGTTACATATTATTCAATAACAGCTCCCCCACTTAGGAACATTCAGTGTAAACAAATACTATGAGCTGGTTATCTCTCAAAATGAAATCTGTGTTGAAGAATTTGTTTAATTATTTTATTTTCTATTTTTTTGAGAGGCCAAGGGTTTGCATGGTTTTATGGCCATTTTTATAGGATTCTGGGAAATCTTAGCAAGACTAAGAGAAACCAGGTTTTTTTGGTGTTTGTTTTTGTTTTTTTCAAAGTACAAAACACAGATAAAATGTGCCAGAAATCATATAAAGAGCATGCTTAATGACAAAATAAACCCACTAACACACTTGACCATGAAGCACAAAGATCTCCAAGGTGGCACTGGCCTAAATCAGAAAAGCAGACAACACACCATCACATAAAGGCTTTCTGCCAATCAGATTCTGGAAAATCAACCTCCATCTCACTCCATTCAAAGATTAAGTTACTACCTATATTAACCATAAGAGATAGCAGAAAGTTGCCCTACATATTATTGTACTTATGTCTAAAACCAGAAAAAAAAATTAAAAAGGAACACTTATGATATCACACTGGGTTGGTTTTTTTTATCCCCTAGGAATTAAATAGAGACATTTAATCCAGTCTCCTGTCTGCTAGAAGTTAAGAGGCAAGGCAAAAGGCAGCTGGACAGCCCCATTCCCAGCTGTACAGCAGAGAAATGGGAAGACAAATGAAAAATGTTTCCAATTGTAGTGCTGTGTTGAAGATATAACTGTCCTTCCTCTGGATGGATTCACAGGTCTGACCCATCATTGATTTCTCCTTTTACTGGTCTTGCATATGCAGCACCAGAATAACATTTTGTAAGGACTTTGCTACTACTGTAACGAACTTCACTTCCAACAACTGTGGAATGGAAACAGTGGATATTGTTTTCCATGCCATTAAAAAGAATAATTTCTGCTGTTAGACTCTAGAGGAAAGAAAATAGAAAAAGGCAGCACAAGTGAAAAATAAACAAAGGGCTAGATTTCCAATTAACCCATGTCAGTCTTCATATCATGGGCCTCCAGATAAGAAGGGAAAAGGACTGAAAAAGCAGCCTGTGAACAGTATTCTGCTTAGAGAATAACTTGCTCTACTTGATGGGTCAAAACCATAGGAGATATCAAAGCTTTTTTAATTACAGTTAACAAAATCAGTTACCAAATTGCTTCTTCACTTATAACCATTGTACAACAAAGCCAGATTCTCTTTTCATTAATGTTATTTAACCTTGATTTACAAAAGGGCATTTCTCCGCTGTATCTTACATTCATGTGCTCAATTTATATTGTTAGATACTTGGGTCATGTTATGAAGGCTAAAGAAAGATTGAAGAACAGACTTTTCCAGATTTTATTACCCAACTAACTTTTCCTGACAGCTATAGATACTAACAGTTTCCAAGAGAGAAATTTCACTGTGTTTAATCAGAAATATGAAGAACTGTTTGGGGATTTTTCCTAAATGATGCCTTCTTCAAAGACTTTGATATTAGAATGAAGAAAGAGAAGGAAAATTATCCATTTGTTCTTCACTTTCATTATCCTTTGAAAGCAAACTAAGATTCTCAATGTACCTTTCCAGGATCAATTTAAAGCAATCTAAGTATGGATTTTCACTGAATGGGAGGTCCTGTATTTTCTGCCTCCCATCCCTGATGTTGTTTCTCATATTTTGGAAGTAAAACTAGTGTAGAATTTATTTTGGGAATAAATGAAGGCCTGGATATGGGACCTGAGAAGAAAACTGAGAAGCTGGCATGAGATAACGTGGACTGGTTATTGCAAGAAAGCCGGAAAATGGAAGCCAGGTGGTTAAAGAGGTTGTGAAAAAAGATAAAGATTACTTGAAAGAAGATGAAGATTATTCGAGAAGCTTTAGAAGACTGCAACTGAAGGGACAAGAAGACTTACAGGCAAATGAAGATGGAGAAGAAAAAGAAGACAGATCTGATTGCAACCATGTTTCAGAGGAGCTGCCATTGATGTGAGATTTCCCTGGTATTAGACATTGAATTCATCATACTACTGGTCATCATTTATGACTAGCAGTGCTATCAGAAACAAAAACAGCAAAAAGACAAAATTACTAAAGAGCTGTGAAAAGGGGGATCAGAAGTGAAAGAGCAAGTTTAAAAAAAAACCAAAACAAAACAAAAAAAAAACAAAAACAGAATCCTATGTCAAAGTTTGGGAATAAGAAAGTGGGAAGGTGGTAATAAGCCACAAGGGAAAAGGAGATCAGGATGAAAAGTCTGACTGCAATTGGAACATGTCTGTATAAACTAAACAGAATCAAGGAAAACTAGAGTGATGTTCCACAGTTATTTGTCCTGTTTAATTTTCAGGTGCTATGCTCCTAGACAGGTTTGGAGACATAGTACAAATTCTGATTTCTTCCATCAAACAGGATGGACAAAAGCACCTCTTCAGTGATACCAGGCCAGTCACCCTGAGAACCAAAAGATGGATTTCTGTCTACCTATAGTCACAGGGACTGACTAGTTGGGAATAAAACCAGGACAACATACAGAAGAAAACAGGAAGAAAAGTAATTAAGACAAGAAACGTATTACAACTGATTAATGGAGAGGCTCTGTGGGTTTAAGTACATTTGTCAGTAGGACTCTATTTCTTACAGCCACCTGAATGAGAGTTTTAATGCGGCAAACACTATCAAAGGAGAAAGGGGCACCTAACTTTTAGTATGATGGACGGTTCCCAGTGGGTTGAAAGTTAATTTCTGTCTTTTCTCATCAGATCATATCTGGTATCAATAAAGCTGTTTAATGGAAATTTTTAGTAGTTGATCACTAATTATGTGGTTTTCATTTTTAGAGTACCTGACTTTATGCTTTGGATTCTGAGCAAAGCAAGTGGTGTATACTCAAGAGATGCATCTGAAATCAGTGAAAGCTGTGCGTTGAATATACAAAGTACTTATATAAACCAAGATCCCATAAGAATCAGATTCTCCATTTCTCGGTTTGGAAGTTCCAAACACAGAAATTCCATGGGGATTTTCAACAAGAATCTTGCTGTGATTTTATTGTCTATCTCTAAAAGTATACTTTAGTATTAAGTACGTGACTATTTTTGAAGCACTCAGATCTTATACAGATAAGCAATAAGAAAAAATAAAAACATGAAAAAATTAATAAGTCCATTTTCAAGCATATTTTATACTATGCTGAAAATACAGGATAGGAAAAATTCAAAACTCTATTATTTACAAACATTGAACTCAGGTCCCATAGAAAAATATTATATTGCTGTAGAATGAGAAACTTTTTCTTAAACATGTGGACAGTGAAGTAAAATAAGGTTGCAAAAGCATCCATATTCCTGGATGTACCTGAAGCCTGAGCTTTTGACTTCTAAAGATAAAAATAATATTCACAGCATGCAGGTACTCTCTCTCTCATATGCTTACATATATAACAAGGAAAAAAGTATCACCATCACAAGATATGAAACAAAATAATGTCTCTTTTTGCAGATTTTAATGTTTAAAAACCAAAATTATATGATCAGATAAGTGTACCTTATATTTAATGTATTACTTAATCTCTCCTGATATTTCATAAAATCTAGCTCAGAACACAAGTTTCTGCTAGAGTGGATTGAATGTCCTGTATTGCAGAATTTTCCTACAACAAATATAGAAGTCAAGAGAAAAACATCCAAGAGATCACTATATAGATGAGGTTTTCAATAAAATGTTTGCACTTAATTGTTTCAACCGTAAGGCTTTCAGGTCTCTAAATAGTAGGGAATCTCATGACGAGAGAATATTTTGCATCCATGAGTTTTTACAAACCTTGTTGTAAGCCAAAGAACTGCTTAGATCAAAAAGATTTGTTTTCTGGAATTACAGACATAGATACACCATTGTGTAAATCTAATTAGAGATGTTCTATATTCTTGTTGAGTGACAAGTACCTTTTCAATGTATCTGGTTACTGCCTCTCTAAGCATCATGAAGCCAAACAATAAACTATTTACTTAAACAAATCTTTGTGCAATTTTTAGACAATGCAGTATCTTGTCAGTGTTTCCAACCTAACAGAGACTGAATAAACCAGGAATAACAAAACAAAATTATCTCCAACAATAAGGCATGCTTTTTTTGCATTAAAGTGCTTGAGTTAACAGCTGAGTTATAACACAGTGATCACATTATTACAGTGGTTAGTCACCATACAGTGAGTTTTCGTGGTATTAGGTAGTGCATTAATACTTCATGATGCGAATTCAAGAGGTAAACAATTCTTCAGAGAAAAACATTCTTGTCCAAATATAACCTTCAGTAAAATGACTAAGAAATATTACTGCAGTTATTTGGAGACTAGTGAACGACTGTATGCTGAGCAGCAGTTTGCACCTCATGCACTGCATTGTTAAAATACAGCAAGTATAGAAATATTGCAGTAATATAATGCATGTAACAGCAATGCTATAGTATTATGCAAGTCAGATAATAAACTGAAAAGCTTTTGGAAATAGAGGAAGTATGAACGTACTGTTCAAATGTGTGCACTAATGTTGAATTCTGATTTTCTTTAAGAAAGATGCAAGAAGCTATGACTTTGGGACTGCTGTCTGAGTTAATGTTTTTCAATTTTGGTCTAATTCCTCATGCTATTTTCCAGTTTCTCCCCAGCTGTCCCTGCAGCTACTGTTCAAAGAGGACAAAGTATTCCTAAGGCTCACTTAACTGCTGATGTTTGATTATTTGTTGAGCTTTTGTACTGTGGTCTGATATTGCCTTCACTAACCTCAGTGGTTCAGAACCACCCTCACTGCCAGAGTTAAAAGGAACCTCTTTATGCTGTTTTTGATTTCCATTTCTTATATTGTTTATCACACATATCTTTTGTGAGTGGGATTACATCTGTTTGTAATTTCTCTCCTATTTACACTTAAATCTGTTAAGTTCATGCAATTTCCTTTTTGTATTGTTTTGCTCCTCCACTCTTCTTTTTCTGAAATAATTAAGCCCCATGTTCTCAATCTTTGATTGTTTCCAAGTAATAGAATCTGCTTCAGAAATTTTAAAGGACCTATGCAATTGTAATGATTAGAAGAAATCTGAAAAGCTGTTCATTTAATCGTTCATTTAATTTTGTCATAAATATGAGCAAAGTTAAATCTAATCTTCAGTCTTGGGAGTGAGTAAATGAGCAAGGCAGTATTGAATTTTATACAATTAATATGTTAATTGTAAAATCATTGCTTATGAAAATCTAAGTTTTAACATTAAAATTATTTTAACCCAATATTCAGATGTATGCTACTATGAACTCTTTATAGAGTAATAAACACAGAGTAGGAGGTCTTTTGTCCTTCAAAAATAATATTGTAGGTTTTATGGCACATTATTGTACCTTTCTTATCATTCTATCATAATAAACCCACCCATAAAACAAATGCTGAATTTTTCAGATTTTTAGTTGTCCTTTTTTGCTTTCTTTTTAGTATCTCTATTGCTTCCATCCTTTATTGCAATATATTTTTACTACTAAGAAAAAAATCAGTGCACTAGATGCTATAAAATCTTTACATGTGTACAATATTATATGGTTTGATAAGCACATTGCCTAAAGCATTTTTCAATGACAGCAGTCTGTTTTTGAAAGAAACATTTAATGCCATTTTCTCAGATTGTTTTCTCTGTTCGGTAAAAAGCAGAGATTTTTCATATACCCCTTCTATGTGATGCATGCATAGTCTAGCACAAGACTGCTATAACTTGCTCAATGTGAGTAAATAGCACCTATAACCTGAAAAATATATACATCAGCTATCAAAAACAAATGGCTGAATTAAATCTGGTTGTGTAAGGATACATACAATTAATACACAGAACCTTTTTTACAATCTCAAACAAACCTATTTTACTTTTTAGTATTCATGAAAACCATGTAACAAGGGGTGAAAAAGGTAAGCATGGAAATAGGTGAAATTTCAATTTTGAAATTTGAATCAATCATGCATGCCCCAATACATTTGTTCTTGCTCTTCAGTTAGTGCCTACACAGGATAGTAGGGTCTGTCCATACTCTGAGCTGTGTGTTCAAGCAATGTTCAAAGCACCATATACGTCAGATCCTGTCAGGTCAATCTAGAATCAATCCTGAAAGTTCTGCTTCTAGCACACATTGAGAGTTGTTTTGGACTTGAACATGCCCTCCAGCATCCAACTATTTCTACAGATTAGAAACACCAATATTAGTGCAATTTCACACAAAAAACAAACTGGTGAAAACCTAATGAACTTGGTTCACAAGAAAACAGTTGGCATATATGTACATGGGTAGAACTTGGAGTATTCAAAACAAATACATACCAAAACAGCCTCTCAGGAGATCAGAATCACATGAGATGTTTACACTCAAGCTTTACCAGCAAGATGTAAAAATGACAGAGCCTGAGGTATCCAAAACTCAAAGGTAGAATTAGGTAAGGTGGTAAGGCTTGGCCTTACCAAGATACCAAAGTCTGGGGTTTGAAAAAGGCTGCTAAAAAGTCTCAAATTATGTATATATGAATCAAGTCATATTCATTAAACCAATGTCCATCATAGGCAGCCTCACACTGCTGATACAACTGTAGAGTTACAGAACTTGAAGGGAAAGTGGTGGCTAAAGAAATTACCAAGTGGCAAAAGGCATTGTGGAAAGTTTTTACTCACAGCCATGCAAAATAGGGGGGAAAAAAATTACTGAAGTTATTATTGAGATGAGAACTCATGGTAGCTCAGAAATTCAAGGGGAGAAGCATCAACATAGAAAGGGATAAAATTCTAAAGCAGAAATCTTAAGTGTGAGAAGGCAACTCAGCAGGGAAAAATAGAGGTTGAATCTCCCTCTTGACAGATACCTGCCTCACTCATAGAGAATTTTTTGCATTTCTTACTGGCAGTGTTGAAAATTTTAGCCTGATAAAACTTAAAATTTCAGCTATATGTTGTTTGTGCTTTAACAGCAGATAATTGCTTTGCACATCTAAGTTGCAAATATCCAACTCACAGAGGGTCTTCATGTATGGCAAAAGATGCCCAACCATATGACTCAGAGAGAAATAGATGTGTCTCCTTTTATTCTAAAACAAAGTCCTGCAGCTGACAAAATATTGAAATCAGTCACCTTACAGTTTAGCATAGAAGAATATGTACTCCAAAGCAATAGAAAACATAAAGAGAAATTTCAAAGAACATATTTCCAGATTTCTGAAAATCTTACTTTCAACTTAGTGACATTGACTTAGTTACCTATTTTTGTATAAGAAATTCAAAATTTTAGTTGTACACTGCTCAGTCACTCGAACAGTAATAGTTTAGATAAAACTACAAAGACATCTTCTTCATGTTTGCTTATGCCTGAAGCCCAAAATGGGCTTTGTTTGACATTGATAAAGAATGCAGGTACCTCTGCTATAGATTGAGAAGTTTCTGATGTGTTTTCTGGATAAGAGCCAATGGACAAAGGGGTTAAGCAAGGGTAATATTGGGAGTGGTTGTGTGTGTCAAATAAGGATCCCCCTTGTTCTGCAAGGAACATGATTTTTTATATCATGTCAGGGTTACTTCAGTCCCTCCTATGCAACTTGAATTGGAACAGAAGTTATTCCATGAGATGCTCAGTGTCCAACACAGTCAAGAGTTTTTCTGACAGATCCAGGCTGGTCAAAACCACACAGACTTGTTTTCTTTACAGTAAAGTAGAAGCAGGCATGGGACCTCCATATTCATTCTGAATTTGATAGTAGGAGTATCATGAGTTTTGACAAGATGCTTTCAATTTGGCTAGGAAGGCAAAAGACTCAAAACAGACTGTTACTTGAGCATATCTAGCAGTCAACAGAGGGAAATATGCAATATGATAGACATTGAGTTTTAATGAAGAGGACAAAGACTTTTGAATCCACATAAACAGATTTCCTATTTTATTGCCTAACATGATCCCTAAATCACCACAACACTTAATTACACCAAAGTAATTAAATATATGACAAATGTATTACACAGTTTTTAATGTTTATATAGCTATATAAACTAGAACTTATATGCAGCTCTGTATGTGTGTACATATACATATATACGTTATTAAAAATGTATGTTTCACCATTTAATTCCACATCATATGTGTATTCAAGAGCAGAAATGTGGCTAAAACTTATCACAGAGCAAATATTTTTGGTTTTTGCCCTTATTTTTTCTTCTTCTATCATGCTTCCTGCTCCATGCATTCTCTCTGTGGTCAGACTTTCAAAATAAATATGATGAGAAAACAAAATTAAATAACACCAATTTCTGATTTTTATTAAAAATAAAAAATTACTAACATGAACATATTGTACAATTACAGCTACATGCAAGAAAATGGATGAGAATGACAGAAGAAGATTTTGTGTTATTTTACCAGTGTCCTAAACTAAAGAAACACTGACTCTGGACAGAGAATTTCCATTTTATAGCAACCAAAGTAGAACCCCTCTGTTTGTGGGAGTGTCTGCACATGTCTGGGGGAAAATTTCTATCTTAGGTATTCAGATTTACTTTCCTTGGTGTTTTAAATTGGCATACAATGGACTGACACCCTTTGTAATTATGTGCCATATTTTTAACTGTCAGTGGGTGAAACTATGTTAAACACATGTCTATGTCTACCCATCCTTCTAATTCAGCTCTTTATTAGAAACCCAGGTCATCAAAAAATCTTTGCATTGACTGTAAAAGGAGATAAAATACGTCCGCAGAAGATCAAGCAATCTGATTCCCTCATTGTTAACTTGAACTAAAATGCTAGTGATTATACTGCCTTAATTCAGGTCCCAGAAAAAATAGTCTGAAAGAGCATAAGAATTGGGGACTCAATGTTAATTAAAAATATAAAACTCTTTTGTTTGTTGTTTTGCCTAGGCCATTTAACTGCTATTAAATGTTTATTTTTAAAGAAAAGACTGTGCAGCATAATTACTAACATTATGGAACGACACTGAAATATTTTAGGTATTGTTATTTTAATTTTGTCATGTGTGCAGGTAGAAGGCATAATGTCTGCCTCAAAATAATACTTGGAGATAATCAGCCTCATTTGCCTGATCATTGTGCAATTGATATTACTGTGAATATCAACAATGTTTGTATACTAAGTAAAAACTCTGTTTTTCATTATCTTTGAGCACCAATTGAAGTTGTGAAATGCATTTGCATGTGTAGTTTAAATTGAATACTTTTTCTTTGCAGCAAACCTTTTTAAATCTAAATTTGTGATCTACAATTATTTCCACTTTGTTTTTGCCTTTTGAGCTTTTCAGTAAGGTATTTTAAAATTGTATGAGCTTTCTTCATTCATTAACATAACAAAAATGCATAACCCTGACAAGTGAAACCTATCAGAACCATGGAGTCAGAAAATAGAAGGCTGAATTCGTGTTGACTGTATAATAACAAAAATGATGCTGTTAAAATTCTGCAAGACCTTGCAGAAATATAATAGCATAGTCTGACTCAACTTACCCCCACATCAGTCTTCTGTAGCAATCAACATAAGCGCTAACAACTTTGAAAGTTTCCCATCTCATTTTTTAAAAAAATATCAATACACCTTGTATATATTTAGCTATATAGCTACTTACATTTATATATGCAATGAAAAAAATTAAATTATTCCCAGGCCATCTGGTTACTAGTATTTTGAAAATAAATACTATAATTACTGATTAATTCACCATTCTTTTTATAAATGCATTCAAAAGTTGTATTAATCCAGTTGCACACTGCCTTTCAATTGACATGCTTCACTTTGATTTCAAATAGGCATGTAAATTAGCAATGGATAATGGAATAAGATATGCACTGGTGAGAATCAGAGCAGCCTCTACTGAAAGCCCTTTCCATGCTTGGGTTAAGTCACTAATCCAAATGATAAAATAATGGAAGAACAGTTTGAGATAACATGGAACTTTGGGTCAGTCGCTACAGAGGCAAAATGAAAAATAATGGATTTTCCATAGAAGCTGGAAAAAGAAAACTCTGAAAATTATTTACATAGTTGTATTCAAATGATTGGATTGAATTTTCAGAAGTTGAGAAGAGTGGAAACATTTCGATAAACAATATATCACATCTGTCATATAAATTTTCAGCTAACATTATTCATAGTACTTATGATTTCAAATATTTTGTACAATTTTTTTGAATGAATTATGGATGAATACAAACAAGAGTTATTTGACCAGCAGCATAAAACAAGTGAATCACAGACATATGTACTTGTCAAATATTTCAAAAGGAAAAGCTAATTATTTAGAAAATTTGACTGAACTTGGTTCAAGCCCATACTGCTACTGCCCAGAATGTGTGAACATGTAAAGAGAAAGAAATGTGATTTATAAAAAGTTGAAAATTTTAATTGCATGATTACATTGTATTGCTTAATCTAGGTACTTGAAAATCTTATTCTAAAAGTTGAAGAACTGCACGTAATTTGTAACATGTGAGGCTATCTGTGTAACAATACAGCCAGAATAGTCATCCTTTTTTCTTCCCGCAAGGATACATCAGCCATGTGTCAGATCATGTGTCTACTCTGTTGTCTATGTCATAGGACCACTCTTGTATTTGATCTTCTTTTTTAGTCTCCTTTGACAAAAATGTAGAGAAAATGTAAGTCTTATATGAATAAGGTTTCATATGAGTTTTCTTGAATTGATGTTATACGTGCTTCAGTACTCCCTAATTGATCCAGAGTTCAAAATTTTCATGAAAATAATTGTTCAGGTGCCTATTAGCCTCATTACCTTCTCTTAGGATTGATGCCCAAGTTAACACGAGATGCTTATCAGAGACATTACCTGCTCATCACTACCTTTTTATTCACCATGCGCTGTTCAAGAAGCCCAGTTCATTGCTGAAAATGGAAGCCTCAATCAGAAATATCATAAATCAGTCTGACATCACCAGGAAACAAGGATTTTTTTAAAGAAAAGGTGAATTACATTAATTCTGGAAGTAGTATTAATCTCCCTCTGATGAATTCAAAGTTTATCACGTATACTCTATAAAAATTGACACAATTATTCTTAGCAAAGATTACAAGATAAAGAATTTTCCTGTATTTAATATGCATGATGTGGTATAGCTATTGTGTGGAATAAAGGAATAGAATGTAGGGTATTTAAATAAATAATTGCACTCAATGTTTACTAAAAACATATAATTGAAAAAAAAAAATCAACCAAAAAAATTCACTGCTTTGTTCAGAAGCCATAGGGTAAGTGACAGGAACTATATTTTACTGCCAATTTGTTATTCAAAAGGGTCAATTTTATTTTTCTCTTAAGGAGATGGAATAGCTATATATGGAGCTTCCTAACTGAAAATGTCATTATTGGATTAAATAATATAATAATTGTTCCTTTGTAAATCTAAAGTTACAGAGCTCATCTCTGAATTGTTTTTGGAGTACACTATTTCAGAAGACTTCAGAACAGTCTTCAGTTGCTACCAGCTTTGCCAGAAAGACAAGAAAAGATGAGATTCTTGTGAATACTCTTCTTTAGATACAAATAGTACTAAAGATACATGTAAAGTGTTTTGTCTTGTACCTAGACCAATCAGTTAAGTATATATTTTTCTTTCTTTTCTCCCCTGGAAAAAAAATAATGTTCACAAAAAGAATGAAACAGACACATCATATGGACATCTCAAGAATCTACCAGCAGTGTAACAGTAAGATATTTTCTAATGATAAAACATATCTAATTATCTTGTGAATTTTGGATTTGGTTACTACATGCACCCGGTTCTTCCACTACAAAGATAATCAAAATTATCAGTGTTGTATAGCATTATCAGTTTGGCAGCCTATCTTGCTACCAAAAATGAAGATTAATTCTGCCAGCACATAAACAACATTCTTGGACCAGTTTCAAAATGCATTACAACCTATGTGGGAAAACCAGTCATGCTTGTCAAGTATCCTGTGCTGGATTTAGTTGTCACATCAGATGCCAAATTCAGGAGAGCAGTATTCTAACCTCTCTTCAGCTACTGCAGCTGGCATTCTCAATTCCACCATTCTCAGGAGACACCTGACACCAATGGTATTATCCATATTTTTAAGGGTGGTTCTAGGTTAAATGCAACAACAAATCGTCAGATTCTTATTTGACTTATTTTAGTTGTTTAACTAAGAGTCTGATAGTAGCATGTGGAGACGCGTATTTGTCTCCTTTTCTTGCATTATCTGTACCTTTATTTTATGTTGTTATGTCTGAGACTCATCACTGTTGGTGTCCCAACCTCAGCCTTCTCATTAACCACCACCAAGGAACATTATAAGCTTGAAATTTTTTTTGATGACCCACCTTTGCCTGCTTTTTCTAAAATTCTAGGGACAGGAGGTTTGAGAAAACTAAAGAAAGACTAAGAGAACAGTAAAGATCAGGGTCAGTGTTGCCCTAATACACTTAATTAGTCAAAACAGAATTTGACTTCAGCAAGAGGAGAAGCATACATAGGTACTAGTGAATCACACAATGACAATTCAATAAACCATGGTATGACAGGATCATGAATCACTTTTTCTATCCAGTTGCCTTAGTGCCAAGTTTTGCAAGTATGTGCAAACATGAACCTACATACTTAAATAAACAAAAACACTGCATTGAAAGCGCATCATGGCAGTAATTGCAAAGCCCTGTAAGCATTCTTCCCATGCTCTCAATGGACAGAACATTTTCATTTAAATTCTCATTTGCAAAATCACAAAGTCAGCTGGTTTTACAAAGTTAATGTGAAAAAGAAAGTTCCTAAAATTACTTTTTAATGTTCTATATCGGCGTGGGCTAGTCATATGGGGCAATTGGGCACTGTTTGTCACTTACTTCATTTCCATTACAATACAATTGCAACAGCAAATCCGTGCATCTTGCAGTTCCAAAAGATAGCTTTTCTTTTCTTCATAATGACTAGATATGTTTATTAAGTTTTCGTTTCACTGCATTATAATAAGCTTCACAAATACATAACCAAGACAGAGTTACCTTAACAACCTTGTCATTTCAATTTTTCACACGCTTCCATTGTGTGTGCCTTCTATCTCACTGAAGTTTCAACTCATTAGCTGACTGCCATAAACTATTAGTCTGTAGCATTGTTCAGCCTTTAAAAAAATATAAAACAGGAAAAAAAAAAAAAAAAGAGAAAACACAAAAGAGAAATTGCCTGCAGCCACTTTCAGGCTCTTAGAGTCTATAAGTTATGTTGGTTCATTAGCCCAATATACATTAAAAAAACCCCCTTCCAACAACAGCAACAAAGAAAAGCACCCAGCAAGGAAACCATTCATGAAGATTCTATTTTCAGAGTCCAAATTAAAAGTATCACTAAACAGCACAAAAGACACTATTCATCTCATTACTTTTCACAAAGCCAAGCAAAATACTTTGATGTGTGCAGCATATGCTTCTTCTGTATTTTGGTACCATGAAACTGCCTAATCTAGTGATATCTGAAAGGCAGTGTATAATAATTGGTTTGGTTTTGGTTAACAATATTAAATCCACAAATTGGTAAGGAGTCTTAACAATATTAATTTGATAATCACTGCCTGTTGTAAAGATTAATTTAGGGAAAGCAGTGTATTACCAAAAAAATGTTTGCTTTGAATGATCTCATTATTCTTCATTGCCTTTTACAACATTTTACCTTTGTGGATTTTTGTGTTTGTTTGTTTGTTTGTTTGATTTGTTTATTTCTTTTTTGGCCAGATTGACACACTTCATCCTGATTTTAATCAAACGTATATTGATATTCTATATTTTTCTATAACCACTGTCATATATACATAATAACACTGTATTTCATAATAGCATTACATTGGATTAATGCTTTTTTTTTGTTTGTTTTTCAACCCATTTTTATTTTCATTTATTTCAAAATCATTTTGCTACAATGTGCTGAAAATATGATTGTTCTATTGTATTATATTTTTTATAATGATTATTCTTATACAGGTAAAATTTGGCAACACATCAAAGGACAAAGCAGCTTGGTTTGCTACCTTGTCACCAACTCCCCTCAGGATATAGGTACTATTTTGCTATAAGTTTGCAGTTTGGAATGATGCCAATACATCTCCTAGCCAGGAAACCTGTATCCTGAAGGAAGAATAAGGTTCTCCAGAGTCTTCACCCTATAGGCAGTATAAGCATGGATTGTGACAGATTTCGCTTTTTATGCACAGAACAGTCTTGACATGAAGCACACATGACAGAAGTTTCTTGCTGTTTGGGCTTGCTACCAAAATATGAGCTAAGCTGAGGGATGCTGGTTCCTGGAAAACATCCACTTACAGCACCAGGACCAGAGATTACTCAATAGTTAATGCCATGTGCATGCAGTTTCCTTCTCCAGGTGCACCTGGTGAGATAGCGTCCTAAAAGAGTCATTCTAAGGAGAAAATTACACTCTTCAGAGAGAAAATAAGTGCAAACTGACATGTCACTCTCAAAAAGCATGGCTGTGGGAGACTAAGGAGGCACACTGTACATTTTTGGTTCCAGGCTGCCTTCTCTTTCACAAAATCATTGAATCAGTGAGATAGGAAATGACTCCCAAGATCATGGAATCCAACCCTTGACCGAACACCACCATATCAACTAAGCTATGACCACCATAGCACTAAGCTATGGTCATTTGAAATGGCTAGTCATTTCTTGAACATTTCCAGGGATTGTGACTCCACCACATCCCTGGGCAGCTAGTTCCAGTGCTTAACCTCCCCTTTAGTGGAGAAAATCTTCCTGATGCTCAATCTAAACCCCCCTGACACAACTTGATGTCATTTCCTCTTGTGCTGTCACTGGTTCCCTGGGAGAAGAGGCTGACCCCAACCTGGTTACAACCCCCTTTCAGGCAGTTGTACAGAGTATTAAAGTCTCCTCTGAGCCTCCTTTTCTCCTGGCTAAACAACCCCAGCTCCGTCAGCTGCTTCTCATATGACTCACTCTCTAGACCATTCACCAGCTCCATTGACCTTCTCTGGACATGTTCCAGCCCCTCAAAGTCCTTCTTGGAGTGAGTGGCCCAGAACTGGACACAGCATTAGAATTGTGGCCTCACCAGTGCTGAGTACAAGGGGACAATCACTTCCTTAGTCCTGCTGGCCATGCTATGGCTGACACAAGTCAGGATGTCGTTGTCCTTCCTGGTCACCTGGGCACACACTGGCTCATGATCAGCCACTGCTGATGAGCACCTCCAGGTCCTTTTCTGCTGGGCACTTTTCCAGCCACTCTTACACCAGCCTGTCACACTGCCTGGTGGTGTTGTGACCCGAGGGCAGGACCTGGCACTTAACACTGTTGAACCTCATATCATTGGTCTCAGCCCACAAATCCAGCCCATCCAAATCCCTCTGTGGAGTCTTCCCACTCTCCAGCAGATCAACACTTCATTGTTGGCTGGGAACTGACTGAGTATACGTGTTCAGATCAGGATGACTTATCTTGTAATTCATGCCCAAGTTGGTTTATATTTGATTTAGAAGTGGAGAAATAATTTAATTATTATGAATAGTTGATACTAACTTTGTAATTTGAGGTTGTGTGGAATTGCAGATCCCCTTGTGGTCCTTTTATTCCTCAGGGTAAAAGTTGTCAGTGCTCCCCTCTGGACATATGCAAGTTAGGGATGAAGAACATATGAATACTCAGAGCATGCTTGAGCAGAGAAACCTGTGTCTGAGGGTGCCTTTTCTGAGACAGATAGCAAGAACCAAGTATACTTACCCAAAACACTCTCCCACCATAAACAATTTTCAAAGCAAATTTCTGACTTTTTTCTAAGTCTGCAGAGAGACCTTGACAAATTAGAGGGGGGCAGTCAACAACAACATGAAGTTCAACAAGAGAAAGTGCTGGATTCTGCACCTGGGATGGGGCAACCCTAGGTGTACTGGGGAATGAGATGCTGGAAAGCAGTGCTGCAGAAAGAGACCTGAGTGTCCTGGTCGATGACAAGCTGAACAAGAGCCAGCAGTGCCCTGGCAGCCAGGAGGACCAACCATGTCCTGGGGGCATCAGGCACAGCGTCACCAGCCAGGCAAGGGAGGGGATTGTCCTGCTCTGCTCTGACCTGGGGCAGCCTCACCTTGAATACTGTATGCAGTTTTGGGCACTGCAATATAAGAAAGATATTAAACTATTAAAGAGAAGCTAAGGTCATTTGGTCTGTTCAGTCAGGAGAAGAGGAGACTAAGGACAGACTTAACTGCAACCTACAACTTCCCTGTGAGGGGAACAGGAGGGGCAGAGCCTGATCTCTTCTCTGTGGTGAGCAGTGACAGGACCCAAGGGAATGTCCTGAAGTTATGCTAGGGGAGGTTTAGGCAGAGTATTGGAAAAAGGTTCTTCACTCAGAAGGAGGTTGGGCACTGGAACAGGCTCCCCTGGGAAGTGGTCACAACCCCAAGCCTGACAGAGCTCAAGAAGCATTTGAGCAACACTCTTGGGCACATGGTGTGACTCTTGCGTCTGTCCTGCCAAATGCCGGGATTCTGACTTGATGATACTTGAGGGTCCTTCATAACTCATCTGATTCTGTGATGTTTATTGCCTTTGTATTTACTGTTTCTTCAGAGTGTTTTCTTTCATAAAATTACCATTTCCTTTTAAAAACAATTATGCCACATTCATCTATCCTTGCTACTCTGAATCAAAATATTTGCCCTCAGATAAGGATTTCCCAGATTGAAATCACCTTTTCCATGTAGTCATCCTGCGTAAAGAATCTGTTCCATAAATTCTGTATTTCTTTTTGCCCTTCTCTGAATTTTATGCCTTGCCATACTCAGCTAACAGAGGAGGTTATATCTCTTTCTGTGTTTTTTTGGTGTTGCCTGTTTGAAATGCAAGCTATCAATACCACCTCTTGCTATATGACTGTACAGTGTCTAGCATTTCCTCTTCTTTTCAGATGCCACTGTAAGAACAGGAGTCTCAGCCTACTTGTGGTGCTATGTAAGAGAAACAAAGATCTAGGCTTTAGAAATTAAAATAATTTTAAACTATGAAAGGCCATGATCACAGGTAGCCCTATATAATCAAATCCATCCAATACTGATGGACATGTAAGATATGGAAAATAATTAGCCTTCTCAAGGTTATCTTTCTCTCTGCCCTGAAAGAATGAGAACTCCAGGTGAGAATAAAATCTAACTTTTAGATGGCAAAAATGAGATGAAATGGCTGCCAATATAATTGCCAAGTAAGGTGCCTAAATTTGTTAAACTTGGATTCCAGTCAACATTTATTTTGTCATGAAGCTTGGGAGTATGCACTACATTTTCAAGGTCTGCAGGGAATACTTCAAAGCTCTATATTTAGAGATGTGGTTGTTACAGTCCCTTTCTTTTTGAAAGTATAATGTAAATACTTACCTTAAAGTTTAAACCTTCCTGTGCCACAGTAGTGCACAGGATTGATGAAGAAGGAGGATTTATATTATTCAGATTAGCAACAAAAGAAGGAGGAAGTAATTTTGTGTTGTGTCCTTCTGTGCCATCACTGACACATGACTGTGTGTGCATACATTTATTTAATATTTATAATGGAAAAGTGCCTAGGAACTCATATTTACTAGCAGGGTCAAATTGTAGGGAGATGGGTGTTCCATAGAAATATATGGGGAGATGGTAAATATACTTCAGTATTGAAATCTTGAAACAAAGAAAATGTAAGAATTCAGAGAGAGAAATAACTGTGCTATGCATGGGTATACTTACATAAAATATTATATGATTTTTTTCTTCATACTTCTGACATTTCAAGTTTTTTATCCTTTATTTTATTGAAATATACGATTCAAATGTTTCAGATTAAAGAACCCTAGCATGTTTTCAAGACCTATAAAACACAATATTAATAAATAGTGGAAGTAAATATTTAATTCACAATTTTACTTTCTCTTATTAAATTTATCTGTTGAAATATGCAGCACAGGTCACTAATAAAATTCCAGATTATTAAGAGGAACCACTGTAGGTATTTAAATAGACCACAATATAACAAAATATAGAATAAAATATGCCGAGTGAAGAGTTCTCTCATATATTAATTTCTGGCAAATTTATTGAAGATTTCCAGTAAGTTCAATGAAAGCTATATATGTAAAATCATATGCTAAAGTTAGAGCACTTCTTTTTATACCTTTATTTTATAGAACTAAACCATTTTGAGGTATAGAAGTCTGGATCATAATAAATTAAATGTGGTGGAATCACTATCCCAGGAAGTGTTCAAAAGTCTTGTTATTGTGCGGCTTGCATATACGGTTTAGTGGTGAACACAGTGTTGTTAGGTCAGTGGTTGGACTTGATAATCTCAGAGACCTTTTCCAACCATAAAAATTGCATGATTCTATTACTCAAAATCTGCTTTTCTTATTTACATTAATTAGAGCACTTAGAAATTGTTCAGTGTCTAGAGCTAAGCATGGACTAAAGTTTGAATATCACTGAAATAAAATATATACTCTATGCATAATTCTCCCTTGAAAAAGAAAGTGTAGAGATCATGGCAAGATGCTGCATAGGTTAAATTATGGGTTTCTCATGTATGACAGATACCTTGTTTACAAAGGGAGACTTTCACAAGAGATAAATCAAAAATTAGTAAAATTTCCCACAAGTATTTCCCACCAAAACAAGTATTAATTAAATTCTATATTTGAGTATAACTGGAACACAGCTTTATTAAGAACACGGCTTTATTATATTTCCACATATTGGAAATTTCTGCTGAAGGCACTGATGAGGTGGAATTGCAACACTATTTCAATTTTCACTCACAGGACAGGAGCAGCACAGGAGCAGCTCTGCCACTCTGAGCACAGAAGGAGCACACATCAAGAGGTTTCATTTCTTTCACAACCTCATTTCCAGTCTTTCTCAGGATCATAGGTATCAATCTTTGTCTTCTTTCCTTTAGACCACTGTCACTCACGGTTCTTATTTTGCTAGGCTTTCTGTATGCTTTCACCTCTTTTGGTTATCTTTCAGGCTGTTGATCACAGACATACAGTCCTACAAATCAGTAACTGCACTCTATGCACTACTGCAGACGAACTCTGCTTATTTTCCCTGTCATATATCCATTCCAGTCTTTCTAGGCACTTCAGAAAGTAGACTGTGCTGTTTCACTATTTTTAAACAAAGAGATTTTAATTGCTTTCCTGTCTGAAAGGAGTGAAAGTTGGCTAACAAAACCCGCTGAATTCAGTGACCTTGGTCACTGCCTGCAAAGTGACATCATGCCTGCTGGCAACTGCACAGCACCTTTACATAATAAACCCAGGATTGTCCATGAACTCAGTACAATACAAGCTGTCACATCACTTTTGCTTCTGCATTTGTACATCTCTCTTTCTTACAGTATTTGTATTTTTGCTTTGGACTTCTTAAAGACAAATACTCTTTACAGGAAAATTTAAATAACTGCACTCTGCTTTGCTCAATATTTGGCTGAAGAAATTCACACCTATAAAAGTAGGACAGCATGGTCGTTACAGGTGTCAGGTTATTAAAAAACATGAAATCATCAGATCATAGGGAGACTTAGTTGGAAGAGATCTGTGGAGTCTGTCTGGTTCAACCTCCACTTCAGTTGAAAAATAAATTGGGAAAAGAATCTGATTTCACTTATGGGGGTACTGAAGAATATTTGGGCTTCAGAGTCTTTTTCTAAAGCTCTGAGTTAACACAGAATGGCTAAAACGACCTTAAAATCACACATTTCTCCTACTTCTAAAGAACCACTGTTGTTCAATGGCCATCTCATACTTTCTCTGAGACTAATATGTGACACTCCTCCCACTGGTTTAATTGTTTCTAGTTATTTAATCAGAGATGTTGCTGGCAGCACACCTAGAAACAGCTAGCTGTTTCTCTTCCTTACAAGCTCTTCCTTTGATATCTGCTAGCCAATATGTGACTTGCTCCCCATAAGGATCTGTAAACCTCATTCTTACATATTTATGAGCTCTTCTTCGGTGTTTCTTAGCTTAACTTCTACACACCTAAAACTTTTTTTAGTTATGACTTCCAACATAGATTTCCTACTAACCACCACTTAAGATCTCTGTGCCCTGCAGCAATTTTTAAAGCTCCCTCACGACTTTTCTGTGGGAGTTTTTTGCTTCTAAAAAATCAACATGATTGACCTTGTAATCACTGGTCATTAGCAAGCAAATTTATTTGAAGATATAGAAGAAATCTGCTTCATAATATTTATGTTGTCTTTTTTCTATTTTAGAAATACACAGATGATGGATTTGCAAGCATTTGAGCAGTTCATACTGAGATTAGCAGAATTTATAAAGAAGTTTTTTTGGACTTTGCTTGTTTTTATCCTTCTGTTGTCGTTGTAAGGTACTGAGCTGTAACATACAGAAGTAGGTAGCTTGCTTTCATTAATTTTCAAATATTTCATGGTAATGGGATGACAAAACAGCTTTACACATGGAGGGAATTGAAATATCGATAGTGCAATATTTAGCCTGAGTAAATGACTCAGTATAAAATGCAGCAACAATCTTCGCTGATAATTTTGTGAATATATCAGCTTTGCGCAATATAGCTATGGCACTATTTTCTCTCCTTAAATATTTTATAACATTTTTTTTGGTAGCATATGAACTCATTTTAGAAGTACGTGTGTGAATTTATTTCTTTAGGAACTGTATTTATTCAGGAAATTTGGACCCCTACATGGACAAGGGTTAAATATGCAGTTACAAAAACTACTCATTTGAATAAGGGTTTTCTAATTCCTACATAGTTTACATATTCTGCTCCTGTTCAGTGTCTTTTGTAAAATTCAAATCTATTAGTGTGCTTGCCTATCTACAATATTAGGAAATGGCATAGAAATTATAGCAGAGAAATTTATTAAAGGCTCAGATTTCTAAATATATCCCAATGAACACTGACTAATCTGCTGTATATTATCTTATTTTTTTAACATGTTGTGGCTCCATGCCCTTTAGATTAATCTGTCTTTATAGTTTAAAGAATAGTTTAAATATCATATTACTAAATTTGTTATTTTAACTTTTTAACAGAAATAATTCACCACCCACCTTTATTTGCTGCAACAATTGCCGTCACTAGCAGGTTGTACCCACCTGCAAACAGTGTTGTATAGAAATAATTATTGTAAGATTTTGATTCTGCTCCTGAGTTGTTTTTTTTTTTTTCCCACAAAGTTACCATAGCAACATAAAATGAAAACTATAATTTTTATCATTAATATTATTATTTGGCTAAAATAAGAAAGTGAGGATAAAACTCAACAGTGGGTTTCTAGTATGGAAAAAGCCATAGTTTCTCTGTAACTTCCCCTTCATCAGATGATACAGTGGGAGCTCTCCATCATTTCACACCATGTTGGACCCACACAGGTGCCATTAAGTGTAAAGATTTTACTACAGCATTCTTTCATCTCACTTTTGAACAGAAATTGGGTGGTTCCTCTAGGGCTTATATTTGTTGTTGTTGAAGTTAGCTAGTGGAATGGTTGAGTACTGTTGTATTTGGATTTTTAAATCTTGCTGATGTTGCAGCATTTACTGGAAGAATAAACTGTTTTATGAAAAGATAATGAAAGACTTAAAAATTTCTACATGTTCATTGTTTCTAAATAACTCTCTGTATTTCATGGATAATGAGAAAGATTAAAATAGCATTAATGCATGACAAAGGCGAACGCAGAATGAGACAAAGAAATCGCAATTTTATAGATGTTTTACAAGTGTCCTGCTGTATTTTGTGGATAAGATTTTTAGAGTAGCCTAATAAATTTGGATTAACATTTAAGTTAACAAGCAGAGAATGATAAAATCACACAGACAATATCAAAATTCTAGAGTAGCTCCTGTTATAAATCATAAGTATATGGGCATTTGGCATCAAGCATCTCATTTGTCTTTCCCACCACAGTTAGTCAGCAAGATCAGGGCAGTATTCTGAGCTATGAATTTCTAAGCGTTGTATGTTCCATGTATGTCTGTAACATTTTTTCTTACCATTAGGAGAGAACTGTGATGCAAGCAATGCTTTTTACTAACATAGAGTCTTCAAGATCCCCTTCAACTCAAACCATTCTATGTTTCTGTGTAGCATACAAATAGTACTTGTACTAAGATGAGACGATCAGAATAGCCATTAGTAATATTGGCATCAATAATACTGAAAACTATAATACACATCATGAAAATATGTATACAGATAGCAAAATGTCATTATTATTAGAATAATTGAGTATTACTTCATCGATGGTGTATAGAAATAAATAATAACTTGGACTTACCTAGCATAATCTATCAAAATTTGGCAAAGTCAAAATCTGGAATATGAAGGGCCTATGCTGTCTTCAATCCCTGAATAAACTCCACAGAAACACTAACACCTATTTACAAAAAACAAGGAAATATTATTAAAGCAATGTGAAATGCAAGCTTTTCCAGTTACTTCACTGAGGTTTCTCAGAGTGATATAAAGACGGTTGTTTGTTAGTTTGGGGCAGAGGGTTGAGTAATTCAGGTTCTTAAAGTACACTAAATAAATGTTAGTTTGGGGCAGAGGGTTGAGTAATTCAGGTTCTTAAAGTACACTAAATAAACATTGAATACGTCTTTCAAATAAACAAAATTTTCCATAGGCCACAGTTTTCTCTTGAGTGCAAGAAGCAAAACACTATTTGTACTCATGTAGCTGAGATATTTTTGCACTCTCCCCTGCTTTTCCCTTCCAGAAACTGAGACGATTGCCCTCCTGCAGGACTGGCAGGAGCAGTCCTAGGCTTTCGCTCACGCCAACTTCAGTCTGCTCTAGCCAAAGCCAGAACTATAGCAGAGGATCTGCTATTGATTTGGTAATAGAAATGCTCATGTGGCAGTAGTATTCAAGTGCTTGCCCTGACACTGTTTAATTTACTAATCTAGACAAAGCCTCAGGAATTAATTCTGGAGTGTGTTATACATGTCACATTTAATTACAGCACAGGACCACGAGCTTCTGGTATGCTTTTCCCTCTTCCTTTTTTTTTTTCCTCCTGCTGTTTAGCACTGATTTTCTATATTCAGTTTACATTTTACCTAATCTCGTCTGGGTTCATTTGCATTCTTGCTCTCTGCTTGTTTCCTCTTTTTTTCAGCCTTTCCTCAGTGAGCTTGAACACAAGTTTCACATTTCGTCTGAACCTTTAAACCCACAGTGTTCCAGTAAATAGAAAACTGCCACCGAGTTGTATGCTTATGACTCTGCCTGCTGGGTTGTGCTTCTCCAAATGTGACTTAGGAATCACATGGAAGTGGCTTGCAAAAAGAAATAGATTTACATAATGTTTTTGTTGTTTTTTTTTCACTCATCTTTGTATTGCTGCTTTACATAGAAGCTTATTTTATTTTCTTTTTTTAATGTGACTATTGCTTGGTGATCACAGGAGTGTTATTCAGTTGCTAGTCTCATCTTTTCCAAGCAGTTATGAGAGGAAAGGTGTGTTTTTTCTGGTGATACTGCAGTAGAGAACATTTTAATCTTACTACCAGAGATCTAAAAGGGAAAAAAGCCTCTGCATGTTAATTTCAGAATGGAATAAAGTTTGTACTTTTAACACTAACAACTAAAGTTTATAAAAAGAAAAAGCCATAATGTGCTTTTTATGGATGGGAATCAGACAGCTTCTTTTTCCTCAAACTTCAAGAACATCCAGTATGGATACAGTTTTAGAATCCCTAAGGAACACGGAGATAGAAATGAGAGTGAAATTCAATTTATTTCACATCTATTTTTCAGCAATAAAGTAGAAACTGTCATGATAGTTAAACAGAAATAAAATAACCAATCCTTGGAAAAGTAGGAAATTTCCAAAGCATGAGAAAATCCTGCTCTCTGAAAAGTATGACTGGCTTATCCTCATGTCTATTGTAGCCTCATCATTTTCATTCACCCTCAAGTCCCTTGATACATTTTTAACTTCTTGCTGGATTCCTAGGCTGAAGGTGGGGAAAGGGCTTTATACAAAACTGTACATACTCTGTGGTCTATATTGGTTAGTGTTAAAGCATATCTAATTCTGAATATCTAGAATACATTTAGCTATAAGTGTACATAAATTATGTACAGAATTGATTGCTCTAATGTAAATATTCTGCATTTTGTGAGGCTTTTTTGTGCACCTTATAAAGGGGAGGAGAAACTTCACATCATAGAAACAAAAATCTTAATGACTGTGTACAAAAGATTGTTACAGTTAACAAGAATACATGCAGTATTTAATTTTCATTTTAAACAGTAGGTCACAAAATTTTTCACATAAATAAATATGAAACGAAGAATATTTTCACATGTATGTGTACCTAACAACTTGAATGATAGCACGACTCAGATGAATGAAAATTAAGTTCACAAAATAAACACTACAGCATACGTTTTTCTGAAAGTTTTTAACAGAGGGGGGAAAATTGTGCTCACTTCTCTTCCCCCTACATGCTATTCCTCTTGGTAGTATAGCTGTCTCTTTAACCTCTTCTACTTTCAAGGATTTTTATAAGATCCCTCCTATTTTATATGTGCTTACTCTTACCTGTCACTGGATTGCAAATCTTATAACATTGGTAAATTTTAAAATGCATTTAATTGGAGATGAAAAAGAATGTAAAAATTATATTGCTTGAAAACATGTTTCTTCTTCCATTTTTCTGCTAAGAGAACAGAACTCTGAGGAGTAAGAGCAGGGTAATGTAACAGAACAGACTAGATTAAGTTGTTGAATTTTGAAACTAGCTGATGGTCCTAAAAAGTATACAGTTAAACTCTCCTGATGAAGTAAGCACCACGATTAGCTTCCAGCCTCCAGGAAAGATAGCTTGATTAACCCACAGAGTTTTGACAGCATTATTAACCAATTCCTGAATTAACAGCAAATTTAGAATTAGAAAACACCTTTTCTGTGCAGGGATAAAAAGCACCTTCAGGCCCAGAAAACTGCAAAACAGAATGATGTGACCATGATCTGTTGTCCTAATGATTTCTCTTAATTTCTGAGGGTATAATTCCTTTTTTTAAATTTTTTTTTTGGAGGGGTGTGGGGAGAGGAGGAGCAAAAAACCCAAATAAATAAAACTGAAAAGAAAAAGCATAGCAATAAGCCCTGAACTCATGTTTCATTTGGGATGGGAGGCAACCACATGTAAACAGTTTTTCAGTGATAACTCTGGAAAAGATTTTGTCATACTTGAAAACAAGTCAAATGCAATTTGTAATGGAAGTTGAAGTTTTCAAGGTGATAAGCCTTCAAATGTTAAATCTAGTCTTTGATCCAAGAACTTTTCAATGCCTTTGATCTCCAAATTAGGGTACTAATTTTAAATAGACTTCTGCACCTAACTGTGCTAAATATGATGAAGAGTTTAAATTCTCACCAGCAATTCTGCTGAACTTTGAGATTTTGTAAGTAGAAGTTATTTCAAGTCTTGGCATTCATGTGTTTAGCCACTGAAAGTTCCCAGTTTAGCCATTGAAAAGAATTCTTAATTATTTCATTCCTAAGATGTTGTTAGATTTTATGTATTTGAGTCTTTAACCCATGGAAAACAGTACTGAGTATTTAATGGAGAATAGTTAGAAAGTAACATTGATAGCACAACAGTTAATTGTAAGAAATTATATTATATAGAAAAACCATGAATATTTGAAGTTAAATCAGATATTAAAATGAATGAGTGATGGCAAAGACTCCTTGATCTAGATTACTGAGTTTCAACCTTTTCTGGTGTGAAAGCAAATAAAACATCTTCTGTAAGGCAGAAGATCTCTAGATTGATTTTGTAATTGTTTTAATCTTTACTACTTTAATATGTATCTGTTCTACTTTTGCCTGGGATAGAGGTAATTTTCCTCATAGTAGCTTCTTTGGTACTACATTTTGGATTTGTAAGTAAACCAGGGTGGATAACAGAGAGATACTTCAGCTGTTGCTGAGCAGTGTTTGCCTTCTTGAGGCCTTTTCCATTTCTCACACCATCTGTCCAGAAAGTAGGAAATTTCTTGCACAAGAGATTGGTAGGGGACACAGATGGGACAACTGACTGAAACTGACCCAAGAGATACCCCACACCATATAGCATCCTGTTCATCATATATAACTGGGGGAAGAAGAGAGAAGGGGTGATGTTCAGAGCAATGGTGTTTGTCTTCCCAAGTGACTATTCCTCCTGATGGAGCCCTACTTTCCTGGGAGTGGCTGAATACCCACCTGTCCACGGGAAGTAGTGAATGAATTCCTTGTTTGGCTAAGCCTGCATACACAGCTTCTGCTCAACCTATTAAATTGTCTTTGGCTCAACCCATGATTTCTCTCACTTTTGCCTTCACATTTCTCTCCCTCATCCAGCTGTGGGAGAGAGAGGGAGCAGTTGTGTGGGGCTGAGCTGCCTACTGGGGTTAAACCACAATGGTACCTCACAAAGAGTTCTTGGAGCCCCAGGTATTTGTAAACCAAAGGCCAAAACTCCTTTTGTACTCAATGTCTGTTGCCAAGTGTCTGATATAATTTGCTGTACTTGAGTATTTCCCGTGACCCTATTCAATATGAACCCATCACAAAAACAAAGGCACACTGAGCCACTAACTACAAAACTGCTCTGGTCTATTAAAGATTATATGGATGCAAGCATTTTGAGGGTTATCATCTTCAGACTTGGCTATTTGTTCCTTCATTGCAGCTAAGAACACACTGCAGCATTAAGTAGCTCCTTCGAAGAGCGCCACTAATAAAAATAGTAAAAGGACGGACCAAAAAAGATGGGAAAGAGAGAGACAGTGTTCTTTCCAGAAAGAATAAATGCTGCACAGGCCTAGTTTAAAATGAAATAGATTTATGTCCTAAATTTCAAAGATAGGATTATGTCACACTGCTGTGAAATACCAGGCCTCTTCTCTTAGCTTATTCATAGAAGATAATAAATATTAACCAATACTGCTTTGCAAATATATCCCACAAGGACACCCTTTCTTCTCTTTGGGCCAGTTTTCCTGATATAATCTGGTTAAAGAAATTGATTTTAATACATCTTTTCAAAGGCCTTTAAGAGTTGGTAGAATTAATTTTATGTATAACTGACTTCAATCCTGTGTAACAAATGTTTTCCCATCAACATCCATCTAAATACATATATTTTATTAACAATTGTAAGTTGAAATCTTAAACTCTTCCCTGTTATATACACTTAATTGATACGAAAGGTAAGACATTCACTGTATAAATATGACCCAGATTTTACCTTGGGGAAGAAAAAAAGAAGAGGTAGTGCTATTTTCATCTCAGGTTTCTAGCCAACACTAAGTAATTGGACTGTCTTTTTTTATATTGAGTACTTGTTTTCACAATGTAATACTGGCATTCCTGTAGTGTTAAGGAGTTTGCAAACAAAAGTTTCATAATGCCAAATAAAAAGTGACTTTTCTTAAAGGAGATCTGAGGTGCATCCCAACTTGATTGCTTCAAGTGTGAGAACAATTTTAACCCTCATTTTTACACTCTTTTGTGCTATTTGCTCAGAACTGCATATGGCTAAGGAAGATAGGGGGTTGCTCCTCCAGTTTCTAGCCCCTGCCCCAATGCCCGTGTCAGCATTAATTTCAGCCTCATTTCATTCTGTCTTTGATCAATTGATTTGAATTCCTAACTTCACAATCACCCAGCAGCAACAGGCTGGATTTTCTACAGAGGTATTCCCTGTATGTATGTGTAATGTGACTCAGATCCAAAATTACATACTTTAGTTACACAGCTAGTTTTAGATGCTTAGTTCTGGAAATCATGGTAAAAGAGACTATATGCTCCTTAGGCACATGAGGAGCTTTGTGCTCCAGCATGACCAGCCTGAGAGATCATACAGCAATGATGAGAGGTAAACTAGGCATCCAGAAATCCATGGGTCCTGTTGGAATGTATCCATGAATGCTGAGAGAGCTGGTGGACACCAAAGCTAGGTGATGATGATCGTTGAAAGGTCTAGGGGACAAGAGAGGTGTCTGCAGACTGGAAGAAAGGAAATCTCAATCCAGTCATCAAAAAGGACAAGAAGGAGGACTCAGGAAATTACTGGCCAGTCAGCCTCACCTCAATCCCTGGAGAGGTGGTGGAGCGCCTCATTATAGAGGCCATCTCTATCCTCATGGTTGACAAGAAGGTGATCAGGAGTAGGCAGCATGGATTCGCTAAAGGTAAATCATGCTTGACCATGCTTTCCATGATGAAATGAGTACCTGGATGGATAAGGGGAGAGAAGTGGATATTGTCTATCTTGACTTCAGCAAGCCTTCTGACACTGTCTCATAGCATCCTTGTAGGCAAACTCAGAAAGTGCGGACTGAATGAGTGGACAATGAAGTGGATTGACAACTGGCTGAATGGCAGATCCCAGACAGTAAAATCAGTGGCACGCGTCTGTCACCAGCAATGTCCCCCAAGGTTCAGTACTGGGCCCAGTATTTATTATTGTAAGTTTAACTTATTCATCAGTGACTTGGATGAAGGGGCAAATGCCTCCTGAGTTCACTGAAAACACAAAGCTTAGAGGAATGGCTCCATGCCCTTCAGAAGGACCTCAACGCGTCGTACAGATTTTGGGTATTTTTGTTCAAAAATTTCCAGATTTTCTGACACTCTTTTACCCTTATCTAAAATTACTAATAACATAGAAGCATTTTTCAAGTACATATACTCATGCACATGAAAACTCAGTTATCAGATTACAGTGTGTCTTTCTCTTCTTTGTTTAAGGGAATAAATCTGGATTAATTCTACCTGTTAGCAGAGTAACATCAGACAACATAAAGATTAAGAAGTGTGAAGAAATGAGCTATGGATATTTTTTATGTCAGTTACATGTTTTTTTTAATCAAATTTCATTGGACTTGAATGAAAGTTGGATAAAAACATTACAAATGTTAACTATAAAATTAAATTTTAAACACATTTTTCAAATGAAAAAGGGGGAAAAGTTACTAAAATTTATCCAAAATAAAATTAAATTTAGGCTCTACTCTTTTTGAGCTAATTTTATCTCTTTTCAAGTTCTTCAGTTAGAAAAAAAATGTTATGTTTGAAGAATTCATTCTGTTGTCTCTAATATTTAAGGCAAATGGATCTAAGAATTGCAGAATTTTTTTGTTAATAAGCTTCAACAAAACCAACAAAGGATATAGTATCAAGATCTGAAAAGAAACACAAACACTGTCCGTTGAGTTGAGTGAAACCGTCTTACTCAGTAAAAGAAGCTCAGGACTGTATTAGAATTTCAACTATGTGAATGTTTAGCTTACTGGTCTAGTAGTTCTGTAGTAAAGACCTGTACTCAACATAACCTACAGGAATTTCACAAGAATGGGGAACTGCTTCCTTTGCAGAAACAGTGGACTAAGGAGAAGCAACAACTGAGTAGATGTATCTTCCCTGTATGGGAATCCTTTGATTACATTTTTCACAGAACAAGAGAAACCAATGTTAAATGAAGGAGCAAGCTTGGCACCTTGTTTCTATGATAGGCAGTGATCTGAGGCTCCCCTGGGTTTTGAACTCAGTAGGAATTAGGAAGACATAGCATCATAGAGACCACAATATCAGTGATCAGCTGAATGGCAGCTTGTCATTCCTTAAATTAGCATCTCCCTTTCCTTTGGGGTAGATGTGAAAAGCATATTCAAGGAGCATTAGCAGAAACAAAACACTGACAGTAAATTAGAATTCAGCAAATGCAGGAACTTCTGCCTTCACAGCATAGCATCAATTACCTGATGGGCATATTGCATCTATCTTGGGGGACTGCTTCTTGTTCCCATTATATTCAGAATGATACTCAGCTATTTTTTTATCAGCACAACTAATGTGCGTGAAATAAATTGAGCAATTTTTGTGCATTTAGATTCGCACACACATATATATATGTGCATAGGAAACAGATAAGAAGCGTCAATGTGTTTTTATTTGTATAAGTTCACGTGCAAAGTGCCACTCTAGTTATACACAAATAACGTGAACACAGTCCCCTCAAAATTCCAAACAGGGTTTAGAGATCTGAAGTAGGAACAGTTTGTGGTGTTATTGTTAGATTTCAGTTTTTTCTCACTTGAGCACACCCTGTTTGCTTGCTCTGCACACAAAAAAAAGGGATCAAATCTGTTCATTGTGGACCTACCTGTCTCACATAGCACTCAATGTGCTTTGGGTGCTGCAAAAATACAATTTGCTGGTTCGCTGATAGTGTGTTCAGACTGAAGGATGCTGAAATACCAATCAAAGCTAAAGAAAACTAGTGCTTTCAAACCAAACCAACATTTCATACCAGAATTGTCATGTCTGAGATATCTGTGTTTAGAAGACCCTCCACTGAAATTTGCAGAAGATGAGCACTCTATTAGACACATGCAAACAAATTCATGACAAAAGTGATAAGCTGCCACTGCCAATGACCTCTACAAAAGATAAGATTGAAATGATGTCTGCAGAAATAAATAACATGGCTGAGGGAATAGACTTCGAACAGTATACACAGACTATGTAAAGCAAAGAATAGACCCTGCATTTGTGACTTAAGGAAGGAAATAATACTCTCTTAATATGTATATTAAAAACTACTATATTTTTTGTAGGAAACTCCTGCTTATATGGAAATGCCTTTTATATGTAGTTGAAATGTCTCATGAGGAAAATAAAAAGTGTTTGTGGACTGTTTAGAATTCTTTTAATATTAGCATTTTCTATTTACTCACACTTTCTGCTGGGTATGGAAAGGTGAACTTTTGTTGCCTCCTTTTTCCAGATCCTTTTAGTAAGTTTAGAACTCTTCTCAGAAGGAATATTGTTCATGTATATACAAGATGGAGCCATGCTTTCATTTAGCTGGTGGCAGTCTTTCCCTTTGTCTTCAGGGTGATAGCTTTTGTTACATAAAGCCTCTGACATATCCACTATGTATTCAGAAGTTTTGCTCAATATATTATTAAAATGGTAATAAAAAGGAAGGTTCATTTAGTCATTGTACTACTGTCAGCAAAATCCATCATCACTTTCTTTGTTAGAGTGTGATGCTTTAATTTACATATTAAAACCAGTTTGAAATAGAATTAATAATCATAAATAATATTCAGGCATAAAGTTAAAGACCTGATTAACTTTTACAGGCAGAATGGGACATTTTTACTGAAGAACTTTTTTCTGTAGAGGTGCAGGAAAGAAAAGGTTACTTACATCTTCTTATCCTTTCTCTTCTGTCCTCCCTTCCTTGCCCCTCCAACCTTGGAGGGGCTATCACAGGTTTTCATGGTGTCCCTTAGAGTATCAGGCAAAGCTAGAGTCTGGAATGGGCAGGTTTTCTCACTGACACTAAAGGTGAGATTTTCAGAAGCACTCAGCCTTGATAAATCTCTGCTCTCATAGATGTCAGTGGTAAAACGAGGTCAGTGGAGTAATTATTTCACAGCTGAATGCCCATAGTAGATGAGAGTTTTCTTCTGCTTCTTCTGCTTCTTTTTTTTTCCTTTTTTTTTTTTTTTTTTTTTTTAACTTCAGGCTCAGTCCATTTTATGTCTCTGAACTATACAGCCCCAGAGGGGCAATTATCTACAAAATGTGCAAGGTCATCCACATGGAAATTCTTCTCCATTCTGCTTGGGTTTTTTTGTTTCTATTTTTTGTAGGGGTGTCTCTGAGGAAAAAGATGATATAAGCCAGTGCAATTCACAATGCTGTTCACAAAGCAACACTGAAAGACAAAGGAGAAACCAAAGAATTGTAACCTTGAAAATACATTTCACATTTATAGCAAAAAATATACCTCTTCTGTGAATACAGATGGATGTAGATTAAAGAAAAAAAAAAAAAACAAAAACATATTTTTTACTCAAATGCACAAATTTCACAAAAGTAAACATCTGCATTGCATCATAGCAGAAAGGAAGGGTGAAGGTCAAAGGGCAATTTGCTTGAATGGTGACTTTGCTTCCTGAATTTCACTTTCCAGACCAACAGATAATAAATCACACATCATAATACAAAAAAAAAACAAAAAAAAAAAAACCAAACATTAACAACCCCACAAAATTAATGCTATAAGAGGAAAGGAGCTCAACTGGCATTAACTATGTGACTGAATCACTCAAAATATTTAACCTTCACAAGATCTAGTATCCTTCCCACTGCCATAAAGTCTAATAATTTTCATCAACATATAATATTCCAGTAATGATTTTCACCATAGTAACTACAGAAGTATTTAAGAACTAAAGAAAACTAACTACAATATGTTTGTTCATTGTTGTTCAGATTTATTTTAATATTTTGTACTCAAGTGAATAATGCAAAAATATTCCCTGCACAGAATTGTCCAAAGCAGGGTTTTACATGAGTCACTGCATTAGGACCAAAGCACGCCTGTTCCCAGGCTGAGACACAGTGGAAGGCAACATCATTGTAATTACACCAAAATGTTATGATGTGTAGCAGTGAGAGGGAAAGAGGTCATTGTGTACATAGGTCTACTTAAGCTATTAATATCTGTTTTATGTTTTCATGAGAAATCTTTGTCGACAACAGAACAGTGGGATCAAGTGCAGCCTCATCATGTTTGCTGATGACACCAAGTTGTGTGGGGCAACCGACACACTGGAAGGAAAAATGTAATCCAGAGGGGCCTTGACAGGCTGGAGAGATGGACCTGTGCGAAACTCATGAAGTTCAACAAGGCTAAATTGTGGGTCCTGCACCTGGATCAGGGCAATCCCAGGCACAAATACAGTCTGGACAGAGAATGCATTGATAGTGGCCCAGAGGAGAAGGACTTGGGAGTGTTTATGGACAAGAAACATAACGTGTCCTGGCAGTGTTTGCTCACAGCCCAGAAAACCAATCGTATCCTGGGATGCATTCAAAGCACTGTGGCAAGCAGGCTGACGGGGTGATTTTGCCTCTACTCTGCTCTGGTGAGACTCTATTTCAAGTATTATGTTTGGCTCTGGGGGCCCCAACAGAAGAAAGATGTGAACCTGTTGGAGCTAGTCCAGGGGAAGCCACGAAGATGGTCAGAGGGCTGGAGCACCTCTCCTACGAAGACCAGGGAGACCAGAGAGCAGTACCTAACTGGAAGGGAGTAGATGTATTTTAGGTGTAACGAATAACTTCTTCACTATGTGAGTGAAGTTTAGTTTCATAATTCACAGCAGAAGGGGGTGTTCAGAAAAGTGGCAGATGCAACATACCTGGAAGTGTTCAGGGACAGGTGGAGTAAACTTTAAACAACCTGGTCTAGTGGAAGGTGTACCTCACTGTGACAGGCCACTCGGAACTACAGGATCCTTAAGGTTCCTTCTAACCCAAACCATACCATGATTCTGTGAAATAGAATTTAGTTTAGGCATTTTGAGAGCTTTTAAAAAAAAATTAGAGACATAAATATGTAGAAATTTTTGAACGCCTTCACACTACATGTCTATAGAATTTTACCCAGCTCCAGAAATGACAGTGTGTAGGTAACGCAGATAGCATCCAGAAAGCATGTCTGGAAAGGAAAGATCATGAGAGAAATCCACAAGTTAGAATTACAGTTTCTTTTAAAATGGTAGATTTAAGAAAGGTCTTTTTGTAAGTATTCCAGACCCCAAAACACGTGACATAATTCTTTCTTTGAATCTGCCTCATAGAAACTCAATTTGGTGGAAAGAGGAAGAATTAAACATTGTGTGAGGGAATATAAAGGGCCTATATCCACTGCTGAATGAAGGAAAGAAGCAGTGCATATAGTCGTGTAGGGTGTGTGTTAAAAATGCATAAAAGTGGATGATTTTCTGACCCTCTCTCCCATCCTGTAGTCAGGGTCACTACCTGTGCAGAAAGGGACACATTTACAGTCAGCTATCCCATATGAAATAAAGGTGTTGTGGGACCCTGATATTGAATCAGATCCTGAAAGCACTTCAGCTTGCAATGAGACAACCCAAATACTGGATCATCATGGCAGAAAAACAGAAGCCACCTGAAATTTGAGGGTTCCTACATACCTCTGGATAAGAAGGATTGCGTGTATAGGCACCAGTAGCCACAATGTAAACAGACACTTTATCACAGTACTTTTATCTAGGAGAAAGTGGAGGCTGTTCTACTTCAATGAAAGAAAGTGTGATAAAACAATACCATCATCATGGACTAGGTTGTTACTCATAGGTCTGTCCTATAATTTAAATAAGTATAGATTCACTCTTCCTCTTAGCTGGATATTAAATGGACACTGAAGAATCCCCACATATTTTTAAAACTTTAAAGATAGCAGCAAGGGTGTAGATGATCTGAATAAAAAGACTGAATGTCCAACTGCAACACAAATTGACTTACTTACCCTGGATTGATTCCTATTTGATCAACTAGGAGATGGTTTTCTGGAATTGTGCAGTAAATCCTGGTAAGTGGACCCTCTCCCAGGTCTGTTCATATCTATGAAGAAGGTGACGTATCAGCTGAGCCTGTTAGCATGGGTACAAGGCAGACAAGGCTGAAGACGTGCAATGGGATGGATCTCATTCCATTACTACAGTCCTGCTGATATAACATATTCTCAGCAATTACAAGGCATTAGGAGAATGAATACATTTCATAAATATCTTGAATGGAAAAATAATGTAATGAAAAAGCTCAAAGGAGAGAGCATTAAGGTAGTATAAGCAATACATAGAGAAGATTTAAACAGCAGTTTACTCCATGTCTGAAGCAGGTATGTACCACAAAGTAGTAAAACTCAGCAGATAATATTGTAGCTCACAATAGCTAGCCCTAAAACACTTGATGTGTTTAATTGTTTCCAGTCAACTTAAGCAGGTGAACCTAAACTGCAAAAGCATGTTGCAGAAATTAGAACATTACTGCACTGCATTAGAAAATGAAATGCACATAAAAGAAACATTTTTTATCAGGGAATACAGAAGGGAGGTGATATCATCAAAGTGTTTGTGACTGATCTAAAGCTGAAGAGCAACAAGGGAATGAGGAGAGGGAAGGAGAGAGGAAAGGAGACAGCTTGAGTGTCTGATAAGAGATTAAATTTCTTCAGAGATGAGAGGAGGGAGAGAAAATCAAGAGAATCTGAAATTTGACAGATTGAAAGATACTCAATTGAAAGGTATTCAAAGGTGACAATATGCTGGATCTTATTAGACAAGGAAATCATCGAGTCCAGGCTGAAGTTCTGTATTTATAATAAATGCTTGAAAAATATTACAAATTAAAAATATTTTGGAAGTTTTAGCAATATTTTAAGAAATATATTGGGCAGCATAGCCAAATGAAAAAGAATTCAATATGTATTTATGTGCTCACCTTAATTTTTTATTTTCTAAAATGAATTTTTTCTTCTATTAAAATAACTTTCTCTGATTGTTCAGAGATATGAGTGAGGATGTTTACTTTTTCTTATTTTAGAGTAAATTTTCTTTTTCTTATACATCTTCCAAAAATGGAAGATGAGAAAAATTATTAAGAAAACAAGCACTGAAGAACTTGTTCTATATGAACAATTTTATTTTATAATAATTAAAGACAATCATCCTGCATAAGGGAAGAGTTACCATTTCTTAGTCTCATTAAAATCAGTGAGAACTCATTTCTTAAATAAAATTGAAGTAGATATAAAAATATGGTCTAGTATCAAAGAAATTTTTACTGGACTATTCAGGAAGTCCTTCGCACCAAATTTTCATTATCTTAATGGAAGTTAGCTATTTAAATAATTTGGAATAATACATAAGGCAAAAGTGTTTGTAACTTATTACCTAGGTATAATCAAGAAATTGATCCATAGACTTTTGAAAATATGATACAGAGAATTCCATGCTGCTGTAATTGACTCAAGAAAGGAAACTCAAGTGTTTTTGAAATCATGTTTTTCAGTACAAAACTAACAAGAACCTGGGAAAATATCTAATATAGATGAAATTTCATAAATGTTACAAGAAGCCAGTCAATGCTTCTCTACTAAATATCTTGGTTGAGTCATCCATGAAAGGGAAGTAGTTCCCTGAGAACTTTTACACAGCAGAATTTAATATTCTTACCAGATGTCTGTACTTGTTAAGATGTTCCCTTTATTTGTATTATTTCCGTTTTTCTATATAATAGTATCATTGAATGGTGCATTAAAAAAAATGCTCAGAAAGGCAATCTGCATATAAGGTGAAACCTGTATCTAAAAACTAAAGATCATGAAATCATGATCTAAACATAATTGTTCGCTTCAATACCACAGCTGAGATGAATGAGTAAATGAATATCCTGTGTATTCTGTGAATTCCAAATAGGCTCAGGTATGAGTAAGATACTTGCCTCATTTGATATCACAGCATTTAATTTCAGTTTATATGGCCAAAAAAAAGCAAGCCGTATACTTCAGTTTAGAAACCTAATTGTTGTGAGACTTGTGTATCTTCAGGGTAGCTCACAGACCTCTTAATGACATAAATCCTGACACAGGATTTAGATTTAGATTTTTATGTAAGTTCACCTGTGGATCTATTCTGACTGTATGAAGAAAATAATCAATCAGATATTAAAATGAGAAAGAAACAGTTACTAAGCAGCACATCTAAATGTTTTCTTACCTAGACATTAGTTTTTAAATAGTGTCAGGCTATCCCGTAGCCATATAGCAAAAGTGCCTGTGCCAAACTACATTCTGAGTCCTAGACCATAATGCAAATCTTGAGGATGCAAAGCAGAGATGCAGATCAGAAATGTCTTATGCCTGGAACTTCTTTACCCTTACTGTATGCATTTTCTCTCATGTCCGGGCCCTTAAGCTCATGCAATATGAATGGAGCTGAGTTTTAGTGCTTGGCTCTGAAATTGGAAGTTTGAGTTGGAGACATACAATAGAAGGATTTAAATGCTAAATTTAGAAGCCTCCTTACTGTGCCAGGCTACAGGATAAGAAAGGAATGGGTGAATGTGATTTCATGAAGGAAGGTAGAATAGAGAAAAAACTGATAAATACTCTCTGTGAAAATGAAAGGTTTCAGCATGCTTGAGTACACTGTTCAATACCCTGCAGCACCTGTACTTTCTGAGAGTAATTATATTGGAGCCGGTGCAGAGTCGTTGTATGAATTTCTCTGTTATTACGACTGTACAACACAAGTGCTGCTTTTCAGTAGGATGTGGATGATACAGTTCTTTCTTAAAAATAAACTAGAAAGGTGTAAAAGTATATGGTGAGAAGTTACTAGTATAGTTCAGTAAATGATTTGTATATAAGAATCTCTTTATAACACTCAGGAATTAATTTTGTCTCATTTACTCATTTAATTTCAAGACTGATGCAATCACACAGTCACAAAACATAGTGAAAAAGGCATACAGTTCATGCGTTATAGCAGGAAAGGATATGCCATTTGCAGGAGCAGAAGGAACAGGTGTATTGTAGAGGAAAAACGAACTTGCTTATACAAAGGTGTGGGCTTTTTCTCCATTTAAATTATAAATTTCTTTTTATATATGGTTACTTCTATTGTATTTCTCTACCACACAAATGGTGAATGTTTTAACATAGGTCTATGTGCTCAATAGAATAGAAAGGATATTAAGATAATAAATTCTTCAGTTATTTCTGATAAATCCTTTGCTATAAGTGGTCCATGAACCTACACTTAGATCTGTTACATCCATAACAAACAGACCTAGTACATATTACTGGAAGATGCAATTAAAAAAAAATTTGAAGAATCTCACATTGATTTGAAGATATTAATATATGCGAAAAATATCTTGACTGTAACAGCTACTGAGAAGAAATTAACACTATCCTAACTGAAATCAGGACACAAGTAAACCTCACACTGTCAAATTTTGTGATAGATAAGATACTAATGTTGTCTCTCACAGTATTGAGTGGCATATATGTGGACAGAAAAGAGTAAGTGCTTTTTTTCTTTGATTAGATGCTCTTTGAGCATCTTCCTATAGACAGTCCCTAGTGCTCTCACCAGCATTTGATTATCATAAACAACATAATATTTAGTAGAATTCAAGGCAAAAAATAATTTGCTTGGGGAGTAAGAAACCTTCTTTTCTTCCTGCATGACAAGAGGTGTTCTCCAAGGCTGCAGATTAATGCAATTTTCTTCAGTTTAAATTTATCAGCAGACTAGGTCTGAAATATCTCACATAGTAAGCAGATTTGTCTTAATTTTCTTGTTTTAAAATTCTGTTCTAATGAGCCTAACCATATGGAAAGAATATAATTATATCTTCACTGTAACTTGAAGTAGCAATCTAATATGCATAATAACAATCACAAGAATCAAGATACATATTTGTTAGTCATCCTTTTGTGAATATGTCATAGTTTTACAAACAAGGAAAGGCAATAAGAAAGAAAGACTCATTCTGTTGTTCAGTTTGCATATTAGAACAAATTTTATTTGAATTTAGTTGTAGAATTACTAAAAATTTATCACATATCTCATAGTGATCAGAACTTTTTATAGTTTAGGAAGGGCATTCCAGATAATGCTGTTTGAGAAACAGTTAAATATGGTGGTAAGTATGCTAAGTGTGCATTCTACATACTACATTTAAATTTTTAAAAAAATCCATAGAATGCCTATGAGGGGGTTTTTAAAATTAATTCAAGCAGGTAAAATCGACTAGCGTCTCCCAAAAGAGATTAAAAAATAAAAACAAACAAAACCCAAAAAAACCTGCTTGACTGTGGTCATCTTCATGGAATTATAGAATAGTTTGGGTTGGAAGTGACCTTTAAATGTCCTCTAGTCCAACACCCTCTGCAATAAGCAGGGGCATCTTGAACCAGATGAGGTTGCTCAGAGCCCCATCCAAACTGATCTTGAATGTTTGCAGGGGTGGAGCAATTACCACCACTCTGGGCAAGCCATTTCAATTCCTCACCACATTCATCATAAAAAAATTTCTTTCTTAAATCTGGCCTGAATTTACCCTCTTTCAATTAAAAAAACTTTACCCTTTGTCCTATTTCTAGAGCTCCTACTAGAAAATCTGCCCCCAACTTTCTTATAATTCCCCTTTAAATATTGAAAGGTTGAAGGAAAGTCTTCCTGGAGCTTTCTTTTCTTCAGGCTGAACAATCCCAACGCTCTCAAATTGTCATCATAGGAAGGTGGTCCATCCCTCTAATAACTTCTGTGGCTCTTCTCTGGGCCTGCTCCAACAGGTCAACAACTTTTATGCACTAAGGATTTCAGCACTTATTCCATTTAATCATAGCTGAAGAGGTCACCATGAGACATTTAGCATGGGTTTGTTCAGCACATCTTTTTAGATTCCTCAGTCTTATTATCTTAATCACTAACAGTCTTCTCAAAAGATGTAAATTTAAAGGATAGATGTGGATATTGGGGGAGATGTCTTTTGTTTAAATTCATCATATTTAGCATTCAAAACAAAAAGAAGAGGAAGAGTATAGCACAAATTTTAAATAATTAAATAGGAAGAATCCCCTCCTTTCATTTTTTATGAAGTAAAGATAAAACTCCATAACCAATTTCTTGAAGCTAAATAAGACTGTTCTTTCTGACTTTTGTTCACAAAGCAGTGTGGGGTTCTAAACATTTGTAAGGATTCACACCATCTTCATATTTAAGATAGTATTTTAATGCTCTGTAATTGACAGGAATCACTCCATAGTTAATACAGATCATATTTTTTTATTAATTCTGAATTAGAAAATTGATTGTTTGTGTTGATAAATTGATGGTTTGACGTCTCCAAACACATAACAGATATGTGGTATAATTCAGGTTTCTGTCACTTGGTGCATTCACTATGTTGAGGAAGAGCTTTCAGATAAAGGGATCTTTACTACATCAGAAAGGAATATAAAACGATCCAATAATTGGAGCTGGCATGATGATTTCCACCAAAAAAAGATGTTCTTTAGAAACTGTACTGGAGCAATCAATTACAGAAACCATTACAGGAACATTTAACGTAGGTATGTGTGGCCATAAATGTACTGTGAACTAAAGCTATGTACAGAGCATAGAAAGATTTCTCAGAAGGCAGTACCTCCTAGCAATAAAAAACTGACTGCAAATTCTTAGATAGCTGATAAATCGTCATTTTTGCAAAAGCACTTCTGTCACAGTGGTAAAGCTGGTCTTTATATTATTGTCTTGGACTTTTTAGAAAACATAAAAAATGATTAATTTAAACCAGACAAATGAAATCTGGAAAATAAATACCAAGTGAAATAAATTCAAACAAATTAAAATAATGCCGACAAAGCCATTCTAAGTCCTCTGTGTAGGAAAATCAGAATATATGAGATGTAGACGTGGTTTAGAAGCTAAGTGGATAATAAATATGAGAAAAAACAAATGGGGCTGGCAAAACAAGTTATCATTTAGCAGTCTGTTTGTGTACCTTTGTGTATGAGCGGCATACAGGCACCAAGAGAATTTGACTAGCATATTTTAAAATTTCTAACTAATGAAGTGTGACAACATGAGAAGGAAATGTGTATTAAGAATATCCATCTTTTTGTAGCTGCTATGTATTTTAGCAAGATACAGGATTCTAGGAGGATAGGGAGTAAGATGTAGAAAGGGTTTATGTCTCTTTAAATACATCCTCCCATCTGGTATATGTTGAGGATGTGTTTGACTGGGAGCATAACACAAAAAATGCAGCTGTTCTAAGTAACTCTGAGCTGTGCAACAGTCTGTAACTGGGACAAAAAAAAAAAAAAAAGCCAACAAAAAAACACCATAGCATAAAAGCAGATTATAGTGCCTTAAATTGTTTTATGGGAGGTACCAACTCCCCAAACAATCTGTAGTTCTATGGCCAAATTGTAGCTTAAAATTATCCTTTCCTGTCATACTGATAGCCTCTTCCTTCATGTGCCATTTGTACCTCTGAGGTACAAATAGGGAATAAATGCAGTGTAAGTCTACAATATTGCTTTTAAGATTTTATGGTCAATTAAGACATTGTCACTGCAATTGTAAAATGGCCAGCTGTCTAAGCTGCTGTTGCAAACTAATGTATGAGATTGCTTTCCTTTTTAGGCCTAGTGAAACATCCTTTTTTTCTGGAGATTTTTCATTCTTTGCCAGAAGATACAGTTTATTCAAAGACACAAGAACATATTTAAAACATATATATATTGTTGTTGCACAAATGTTTCTATTTTGAAGTGGAAGAACACTTTGTCTGTAAAATCACGTACATAGCTACTTTTTAAAAATATCTCTAGTTTCAAGTCAAACTGAAAGTGGATGTAGGCACGAATTATATAAATTAACTCACTATGTAATGATGGTAACAAAGAAAAATCAAGGCTGCATCTAAATTTTGGACAACAATGAAAGTTAAGGTATAAACATAAATTGTTCCGGCACTAGAAAAGTATGGAATATTGATTTGTTGATTAAGTTTGAGGAAACCATTCAAACAGCAATTCTTCCATTTTAGAGAATTGGAAGGAATAATATATGCTTCATTGAGCAGTCTAGATCCTGGTTAAATTTCAAAGTCATTTGTTGCTTCTCCAAATCAGACAAGTGTTCACCCTGCCAAGAACATTACTTAGATGAAAAGTAGTCAAGGGCTTGTGAATCATCCTTTTCTCACCAGTGTTTCTATCACCTCTCAGAAGTTAATGCACCTTTTTGTGGACTTCATAGGAGCTTGTGTTCTTCAGATGGATTATAAATATGGGATCAAATTCAGCTCCAGCAGAAATATGGGATAGCATCAGAAGACAAATTAAAAGCTATCTGTATGTAAAATAAAATTTTAATTTACATAACAAAATGATAAACTAATAATTGATAATTATATACATGATATAATAATTAAATAGAAACTCACAGTATACTTAGTTCTTAGATCTTTAAATATAAAATAGTGATTTGAATCCATTTTCCTTGGAACAGATACATGACATAAAATTCACATTAATAAACCATAAGATCATAGAATATGCAGAGCTGAAACTATCATCAAGTCCAACTCCTGGACCTACAGAGGACACCCCAAGCGTCACACCATGTGTCTGAGAGCATTGTCCAAATACTTCTTGAACTCTGTGAGGCTTGGGCTTGTGAGCACTTCCCTGGGGAGTCTGTTCCAGTGCCCAGCCCCTCTCTGGGTGAAGAATCCTGTCCTGATATCCAACCTAATACTGTCCTGATAGCCAACCCAAACCTCCCCTGATTCAGTTTCATGCCATTCCCTCAGCTCCTGTCCCTGGTTATGAGAGTGAAAAGATTGGTACCCGACCCTTCTCTTCCCCTCATGAGGAAGTTTGTACAATCCGGCAAGGGCCAGCTCCCAGAGACACTTGCATGTCTGTCTTTGGAAGCCTCTGCAGACCTAAGGGACGCCTGCTGGGCAGACTGACTGTCTAAGGCCAGGTACTGAGCGGCTACTGGATGGATGTAGGTGTGAGCACCAGCAAGAAGAAAGGGCTGTGGCCTTGGTGACTGCTGCAGCCAGGAGCCAGCAACCAGGGAGACTCAGAATCTGAGCCCAGCTTTAGCAGGGATCCACACTGCACATCTTTTTGGTGGATGGGCTTTCATCTTTGCAACCAGACAGGAACAGGATGAGGCTGCTGGTAGTTTTCATGTCTGTGTTAGTGATCTGTTTGCTGACAATGTTCATCTGTATGTCTGACCACATATAGATAGTTATATGTACAGGTATTCTGTTCAAGCTTAGCCTTGCCATGACTGTTGCTGAAATGTGGTGCTGTGGTAGTCTTATGGCTATTGAATTGTCAGATTCAGCAACTCCCAATGTAGCCTCTTCTCTCAAATTAATAAACTAGATCTCATTCCTAAGCCCTATAGTTACTGCCTACAGCAATACCTCAGTCAGATGTTTGCAAACTACAGATATTCTTGCCTGCTCTATGTTGTTATATTTAATTTTTAATAGATAGATATAATTTTCTTAATGAGAGATTCTTTTTTCTTGTTAGTGTCTGTTACCTTTAAGATCTCAAACTTACCTTTAAGAACTCAAACAAGTAGCTATAAAGAATCTTAACCAAAGTGTTGGTATTAATCAGCTAATACAGATATTACATTCCTAGCCCTTAATAAGCTTGTACATTTCCACATGGCAAAATTAAATGGAAAGGTGTCACAAATTATCACATAAATATATTCCCCGAAAAAGTGGTTTGGTTTTGTCTTGGTATTTAGCTGTCTATGTGCAACATTCCCTGTAAATGTAGTCATTACTTGACCAACTTCAGCTGCTGTCCAGATACACAGTGCAACTATTCCCACCTCATCTCAATTTACTTTTCTTTTGAGTACATGATATGATGGAGAGGGGTTTTTTGCCATTGTTCTACATACATTTGAATTTTTTGTAGATCTGAACCTTGACTCTAGAACAGGAAGATTAGAATACACTTAATCTATGCAACTTCTGGTATTTTTTAAATAGCACAGTTAATCAGTGTGCTGATAAGCCTTACAGAATGCAGATGGTAATTTTAATATATATTTTAGTTACAAAATACCATTCAAGTATAACAGATAACAATATACAGTACTGCAAGGGTGAAAACAGTCATTGATATTAGTACTCTGATAAACAGATGCAAGTTATTCATAGGTTATGGCAAGGACAGAGATTCAGATAATTCTTTTCAAACAAAGATCACTCAGATTTTAATCACAGTGATAATTTATTTGACCATGTAAGCCTAAGGAGAATGTGTTTAATTAAAGCATAGGACAGCTGTAGATATGGATAGCTAGGTAAAAAGCACCTACAAGTAGTTAGGTAAAAAGCACTGGAACTTTTGTCACACAAACAAAACAAACACTTTGGGGATTTTTTGAAGCAAAAAAACAAAGGTTGTCTTTCTGAGTTTTGATACAAGGAAAAGTCTTAGAATTTATCTTTTGCTTTTCAAATGACAAACCCAACATTATTTCATCTAGAAAGAATGTTGTAACATTTTGCAGATTCACTCTATTCACCTTTGGTGTTATTTAAATATCACCATCAGTAGCACTCTTTGCTCTTAAGGTATTTATTTTTTTATTCTCCATATTAAACAGCAAGGAAAAAACAGCAGTCCAACCTCGGACACATCAAGCAAAGAAGGATCAGACAATATAATCAGCACATAAATAAAAAGTCATTAAATGAATATCTTCAGTTATATCAACCACAGATATATTTTATATAGTATAATTATTGTACCATTGTGTTTTAATTATTAGCCAAAAATTTATTAAGACATTTTTTCCTCAATCAATGTTGCAAAAAATATGCTTGCTTTCCATCAAGATGTATTTCCTGCAGTCTTCCTGTGTGATAGGTGTTGGGGAAAACCTTTTGTTACCTTCTGGCAGTGCTTCATTCATATGCAGGGAGAAGCTCAGACTGCAGTTATGTTCTGAATCCCAAAGGGATGGGCTCAGCAACAGTATAGCTCATGCTTCACTTAGCTGGCTCTGCTTAAATAAAATGAAGCCTGGTTCTTAAGAAAGTACAGCCTAAGTCTATGGCTTCATCACTTGCCTGCTTTTCAACATTGTGAATGTTGGTCAAGTCTGTACTAAGAAAGAGATATGGACTTAAAAGTGTTATAAGAGTCAAGGTATTATAATTTTTTTTTTTTTAATGGAGTATTTATCATTGATGGGTGTATTTTCCTTTTTTTTAATCAGAATCCTCAGTCTCTGCTGTTCTAAAAGGGCAGTACCTGAGAGCATGGTAATCCTCTGTCTGCTTTCCATCCACAAGGCTGCTGTGCTGGTAATGTGGGAATAGACGGGCTGCCCATAGAAGCGTGTAAAGCAAAAATTACAGCAACTGTATGTGTCTCAGGTTTGTAAACCTTTTTCAAATTAAGACATAATTTTCAATAATATAGCAATGAAATTAAATTTTGTATGCAGTGAGTTCTGTCAAAAACATTTAAAGCTGAAATATGGCCTGATTTTTATTGGTTCCAGGAATGACTAAAGAGACATTATCTGAAAACATTTAGAATATAAAGTATCAATGTCTAATTTTATCAAAGTATTTACTTATGACAAGCATACAATAATTTTGTATTACTTTATTAAGTATCTATTTCCTGAGAATATTAATACTATAAATCCTAAGGGTCCTTTTTATTTATTCCCTCTGTTTTTCTTTTAAGTCAGCCAAAGTGTGTGTCGATACTTAAAACAGTTTCTGCATTTCTTCAGCCAGGTGTATAGCACAGAGGTAGTATTGTAATAGCTGACCTCAAAAGTCCTTTTCATAAAACATCATTGGGTCTTCAATGCTTTGTTGCATACATTCTGACAAACTCTAATCAATCTGTTTTAATATCAAAGGAAAATTCCTTCCAGGTATTCTCATTTAAGTGCGAATGTCAGAACTTTTGACCTTTTCTTACCTCACACTGCTTCTTCTTCTTTGTGACTTCGCCCTTGTTGGCTTTTCTTTCTTTAGGAAGTGTCAGTGTTTCCAGCATGCTTCTACCTCTCCCTAAAACTCTTAATGTTCTTTTCCAGAGAGTTATACTGTAACTGTCCAACCTTATTTGCTCTTCCTTTAAATTCATTCTGAACAAGTTCTCTTTTTATACAAGGCTGTCATGTTAGTTGGTAAAAAATGGGGTTTTTTTGTTCTTTCCAAAAACCTTGAATGATGCTTTCTCTAATTTGACAGGCAGTGCCAAAATAAAGATCCTTAGCTTTGCTTCCTCCTATTAGAATTGTATGTGTGTCTGTTTTGTTCACACAGGCATTTCCAATAAACCTATGACTTTTAGAGCACCTGCACCTGCACCTGGACTTGCACCAGACTTTGCATGGAGAAAACTTATTTTGTCTCAATCTTTCTTTGTAATTCTGAAAGGAGTTCACATATAAGAGTAGATGCCCTTCACTCTAGTTCTGTTCCTACAAATGCATACTTACTCATCTGATGATGGAGACAGAGTCAGAGGGCTCACTAGAAAAAAGCCAGTCCCCCTGTGTCTGACTGACCTTCTGCAATATTTCTGTCTAAAAGCTCAAATAACCACTAAAAGTCTATAATGATGTCTTATCAGTGGAAGTTTTAAGCTAATTGTGCCAGGATAATAAAACCTCTTCCAGCTTAGTCTCATCTTTTTGTCATAGTTATTATATCGATAGCTGTTTACCTTGAGCTAACCATCCACCACTGTTTATGTACAGCCAGAACAATGAGCAACATGATTACAGTTCTGTTTGCTGGATACTTTAGAAATATATCTTAAATTTTTGTTTGTTTAATATCTACTATAATAAAATGAGACAGTGACATGGATGCGTGTGACTAAAGTAAGGGATGAACATAAACTCAGACAGACATATGACTTGTAAGGCTTGCCCAGACATTGAGTAAAAAAAAAAACCAAACAAAAAAAAACTTAGTTGGGTTTAAAAAGAGAAATAGTTTTTAAAAGGACAAAAACCCACAAAACCCCAGCTTTTATTGGAAAGATTGAGATGAAGTCCCAACTAGGAAGAAATTTACAAATGATAAAATTATTCCCAGTTATACTGCACTTCAAGTCTTTTAGTTCAATCTGTATCTATATCTTGGTATGTAAATGGTTCCCATTAGTTAAGTACAAATCTTGTTCTATGCATATAAGCATTACGTAAAAAGTAATAAGCAAGATAAGGAGCTCAAGAGTAGCTGATCCTGCTTTAATGAGGGTGTGTACTGTGAGGTCATTAAATTAGCACTAATTAGTAGCAGAATTAAAGCTGGAATTTAAAATGCATAGTTAAATACTCCATTCGCTTGATGAATATCTCACATTAACCAAGATCCTTGAGATCAAGTAGAATGGTGTTCATTTCTACATATGGAGGAATGAATTATTTTGGTGATACTTTCTTTTATAATGAGGCAGAGAAAAGAGAAAGGAAAGTGGATTGGAAATAAAGGAAGATAAAGGAAAAGGGAAAGAAAGGAAAAAGGAAGGGAAAAAAAATTCTCCAGTATCAGCATGATTTTCAGCTACAGAATAAAAGCCAGAATTTCTGAGGTTTTGTACAGGAGTTTTAAGTTCTGTCTAACTTTGAAATACTTTGGAGGTTATTCACAAATGTTGACTTTTTATTGCTCTTATCTGAATCTTCCCGTTCTGCAAATATATTTTACTAGAATGCATCACATGCTTCAAAAGGTTATTTAATGTATTCATGCATTTTGAATGTTTTATTTTCATTACAACTCTGTCTGCCTATTTCTCCCTTAATTGGTAGCTGGGAGTCATCTTTCTTACCACACTCAGATATTTTTTTGCTCAGCAAATCTGAACTGTTTAATTTGCCTTCTTGCTAAAGTAGAAACTCATTTTGTGGGGACCTGTAAGTCACACTTGTGCAGTTCCCCTGACATTATTGAAGTTATTCCTGGCAGACAATGTTAAATTTACATTCATAAGTCAAATTAGACCCTCACGCTTTTGTATTTTTTTTTTCTGTTTTCTACGTCACTTATTATTTGGTGCCCTTTTTTCTTATTTTTATTCAAAACAATTTTTTCTACTAACAGTTTTTTTAAGATGCACTTTTATCACATGAAGTGATATCACTGCTAGTGATTTAGGATTCTTCTGGGATTTAATGTTCAGAAGTACTTTGTTCTTTCTTTCTAAAAAATAGTCCAATATAATAACATTTACCTTGAAGTATGAATCTTAGGTAATAGTTATCAAGATTCTAATAGAAACAGAGATTTTTATCTCAAAAAAATTGATAAATACATTCAAAGTATACAATTTCAAAAGGAAAATCAAACTATTACCACTAGACACTGAAAAGAGTTAATTAAACTCTTTTTAGCTCCTATTAAATCCTTTTTCTATGGAATATTATCTTGACCCTCAGAACCCTGAAGGCACCCTCCCCTCAACTTGCCCATGGCCCAGGACCCCATCTCAGTCCCCCCACCATCAGATGGGGGCTGGGTCAGTAATGCTGCTTCACTCAGACGTACTGCAGTCGATCCAACCAGCTTGTGATTCACAGTTTTATCTCTATCTGCTTACAAGATAAGCACAAATGCAAAATGGATAGCATTCTGAAAATACGAACCAAACATTACCTTTATTTTTGAGGCATTTTAAAGGGTATGTAAAGAAGCGAAATGTCTACAAACTCTGACATGGCAAAGGAAGAAGAATCTTTTTCTTCTCAACTAATCTAGTAAGCAAGAGTTGACAAGGTACTAGGATATGTAAAAGTTCAGATGGGTCTCTGCAAAAAGAAAAAAATCAGGAAAACAGGATTTTAGTTCGCTTTAAAATATATAAAATGGAACAACCAAAAGGGTAGCATATGTCAAATAACAAATTAAAAATTTTGAATTTTCTCTGGATTGGAAATAATATTAATAACTTCCGTGAACTACTGGCAAGAAGAGAAACAATACTTTTGGATGCCTGCTTCTACTTTCATCAAGGACCTCTGGCAGCAACACTGAGAAGATTTTCAAAAAGCTCAGACAATACTGAATTTTATGCAGGCTATTTTCCTGTCTGTTTTAAGCTACTCAAAGTCAGCCTCAGAGCAACGACAAAGAGGAAAATGATTTATTTCTTCTGCTTTGTGGATCCTTCCCCATAGTTGTGACAGTATCAGTTCTAGGTCAAAAGCAGCTCAGTAAGTCTGTGCCAGCTGAAGCAGTAGTTGCATTTTGATAGCAGGATAACCATGAGTCAGAAGGATTTTCAAAGGAAGGCTTTTGCAGTAGCGGGATACACTCTAAAATTGCTGTTAAATTGCAAACGAAAAGATGACACTATAGGTCAGTGTCTCATATGTGCTGGAGCTATTTGTGTAAGATGAGATGTCCTAGGAGATGTTATCTCTATAAAAATGGTGATTTAAAACCATTCTTTTTATACGGGAGAAACGATACAAGAGAAATGACACAGAGGTATGTGCAGGACACAGAACAAGGACTTGCATAGGCAGACTAGCTTAGTGAAATTAACTTATTAATTCAGCCATAGTTGGACTATTATGACAGATCCTTATTTCCTGTACTATATGTTCCATGGAAAACACAGGGCACTCTTTGTTTCCTGTATATCTGGCAAAGAGGTAATAATTACAGTATCTGTAAAATACTGTATGCTAGATATTGCAATAGCATGCAAAATTTCCCTGAGGTCTTTTATATTTTCAATTAAATATTTCTCTCTGATGCTAGTAAGCAAACTCTGTGTCTTTTAACAATACTACTGGTTGGTTTTTTTCTTTCATATGAAGGAAACATAGCTAATAAAAGAGTCAGAACAGCTTGACCTTAAATACTTTCATTTAACTATGTTGTGTATAGCTATGCCAAAGTTTATCACAATTAAACAAAATTCTGTGAATTTCCAAAAACACTGGAACCAATCACCTAACTCATATTCTTAGGATGACCTGGATTTGGTGTTGACCAGATAACATTCACACAAAAAATTAAAAGGTGTGGTGATTGAGAAGGCATAGACTTCATAGGGTAGTGGTGAGCAAGGACTTTTATTGCACAGTGATAATTCCTTATATACTATGACACAAACAGGAAGTAACTCTACACTACAAAGTGCTCCAATTAACTATTGTGTTTCATAACTTTAATTTTTATGGAAACAGGTAAACAATATTTATTAAGGTAACAAACGGTGTTTCTTATTTCTAACAGGTCCAGCAGTTCACAGACCCACAATACAGTTCACAGGCCCATGATGCACTCTTTCCACCTCCCCTTTAGTCAGGATGTTTTTACTGGTCCCAGGGCTTCTTCTGGATCAGAGACACAAGCTCACTTTGGCTTTCAAGGCCTGTTGCTCTGCTACCTATATCCTGTAACTCCACAAATAGGCACAGTCAAGGTAGCATTCCTCAGGGACTGCTCCTAATGTGCATTTTGGATACAGCTTTGATCCAGATGACAGGAGAATTTAGTAGCATGCACATGGACCTTTCCATATCTTTTTGATCTCAGTGACAGAGAATGGTGGCCCTGTGTACATTGTATTTGTTACTATAATGTAGCCTCTTGTTATGTGTATTTCCCACATTTATTTTATATTTCTATACCTGATTGTTCCTAAAGCTTTTAACTTGTTTCTTTGGATATTGCTATGACCATACTTTAGTTTATTTTGTAAAGAAACATTTAAAACTTGTATTAAATACTTTAATACCTTGCAAATATTTGAGACCTTGTGCATCCTGACAAAACACAACACACCACACAAACAGTCATGGCAGGCAATGTGTTATACCGAGCTGTGCAGGCAAAGGCATCACACAGTGTTAGCCAAGCTATGAGATGAATCAGCTGTTTCATTGATGAGAATCAGAACAAACTCTGCTGTCTGTAGCTGCAGCTGCATGACAATAAGAAGTCACGGTGGTGCAGTAAGTCAGACCTGAACTCACTGCACTGTGATGTGGATCAGGAGTCAGGTCTCTGAAATCTGAAAAAGGAATACATGCAGCACAGCAAAGCAGGGTAGGAATGTGGGGCTACTCAGGTGCAAAAAGACCCAAGGTAAGGTTACAGCAAAGCCTAAAAGATTACAAAGCATTCCATTTTAATTACGGTTCTTAATTTGTGGTTATGGATTTGAACACTTTTGAATTTGCTCACTACACCTTTTTCTCTATCCCTTGAAACACAGTAGAAGATGTTCCCTCAAAGGCTTCAGTTTTCTTCTGGTATTTTTTGCGCTGCACAAGAATTCTCTAAGTCCTGAATGCAAACAATGTGCAATATTACTAGACTGTAAAACATGTTACTTTCAAAGATATAGATTACCTTTTTACTTGGGCGATAAAGGAGTTAATGTTTATGGAGCAGAAAATATTTTTCCATGTACCCAAAGGAAATTTCATGGAATAACTGCCAAAAGAGCAAAATATTTACCTTGATATCACAAAGGCAAGACTCCTAAAGATAGATCCATATTATTTCACGTCTGATTAAAACATTATTGCCCCAGTTAACACTCTGTGTATGTGTGTGTGTGTGTGTGTGTATGTGCGTGTGTGAGAATATACCATGCAGATACTTACTATGCTCTGAAGAACAGGGATTTTTTTCCAGTTTTGGAGTGGCATGCTCAGTTGTGTTTTTCATCAGAAGAAAATAAGCAGGATACTCACATGTGATCATTTAGGAAAAACATTTTCTGAAATTGTTTGGGTTTATGTTATTTATTCAGAGACAGAGATAGCTAATTTCTAATTAATCTGCTATTGATTCCTAAAAGCTGCTTTCCTTTAATTCCTTTAGGTGTTTCATTCTTTGGTTTTGGTTTGGTTGTTTTGGGGGTGAGAGAAGGGTTGACTGGTTTTTCTTTATATTTTGGGGATTTTTTTGATCGGTTGGTTTTTGCTTTCTTAATTTGTGGCACTTGAATTTAATAAAGACTATAATAAAGACTTTTGTTGAAAAAAAAATAGAAGTCAATAATTTAGCAATGACTTTTATTAAATTGTCATTTCATATGGAATATCAAAAGAGCAACTACACAAAAGCTGTCCAAAGATAGCTTGTAGTTTTAGTTCTTCTGTAGTTCTGAGCACTATCAGCTCACTGTTTTAGTCATAGAATTGTTCATTTTGTTACCCTTCCCTTTTTGTTGATAAACACTTAAGAGTAAGGAATATGATGTTTTGCTGGTAGAAGCAGGCCCATCACAATCATGCTTTGCATGTGCTATTGAGATATTAAAATAAAATATAAGAGATAGAAACAATTATCTCATTAAACGGCTATTTTCATACCAATTGCAAGACCAAACTCTTTACAGTTATACATGTACACAACGTACACAATGTATGATTTTATTCACAACTGGGAAAAAACATTTAAGAAAATAAAGTTTCACCTAGGGTTTTGCTGAAGGAAGTAGGCCAAATACCTCAGCCAGAAGGAATTTCTGGCAACAAATGAATCTTGAGATATATAAAACAAGCAGATGTATAACTGATGGACTCACCCTTGGCCAACAGCAGGTTCAGCTTGGAGCTGGCTGTCATTGGCTCCATCAGACATGGGGCAGCTTCTGGCAGCATCTCACGGAAGCCACCCCTGAAGCCCTTCCAGTATCCAAACCTGGTCATGCAAATCCAATACAGCAGAACTTTAGAGAAAGTTCTTCACTGTATCTTATCCCATGTTTAAGTAATCCCTCCTTCAGAATTTCCTTCACTGCAAGGTTGGGTACTAAACTCAAACTATAAAGACAATTTCTCCATTCAGACATATATAATGCAGGAATAATAGACTTAACTGTTATTGATTTTGGCAGATAAGCACTTCCAGAAGAGTTGGTCTTTGATGGTATATTTAGAATAGTTTTTTAATATTAAAAAATTGCTAAGCCATAGAGCTTAATTGGAATAGGCATGATACAGAAGAATTCTAATCCTTTTTCTGCCAGTAATGCCCCTTGATTTTGCTTTATACTCTCTCATATTTTAACATTTAATTTTTTATTTTTTATGACAATTTTCTTTGAATCACTTACAAAGTTACTGTCTGACGTAAAGAAATAGCACATTCCTTCAGTTATTCCAAGGATTATTTTAGCTTGGTCTCTTTTTTAGCCCACTGTATTTTCAATTTATATTCATAGCCAAAAGTTACTCATATTTCTATTAGCTCTGTTTTTCATAATAGTCTTCTAAAATCATAATTAAAAAATAGACAACTCTGACTAAAACAAAAAGTAGTACTGATGACCAGCACAGAAAATATGTTCTGGGATATAGTCAGAGCTTCATGCATCAGTACCTCTACTTTTTGTGATTTATTTTGTGCTTTTTGATCAATGCAATCTAGTGTTTCTTATGTTTTACTTGGTGCAATGGCAAGTTGAGATGGAGACTTTAGGGATTTCTCCACCACTGCACACAAATTTTGTCAAGGTCAGATGCTGCAGTATCTTTCCATTTAGCATTCACTCACACTTCAATTTGTTTTGCAGACTTGTGATTCATTATTCTGTAGTTTTACTTATTGAAATAGTATTTCTCATTTCCTCCAGCTCCTGAAAGATGCACCTTTCCCTTATTTACTGGTCCCTTACTTTTCTGTTGTTTAAAAACTAAATGTCAGTCTAAGTATCACTGGCTAAGAAATGGATATAAAACCAAAAAGTTGCCGAGTGTGAAAAATTGATCCCGCTAAGTACATCTCTAAAGTATGTACTCCACAGAGCCTTAATGATACAAAATGTTTCACTAATCCAAAAGTGGCTGTTAATGTGGTTGAGAATCAGAAACTGAAACTTTTAAATATCTGGGAGACAATGAGATGTTTTATATTTCAGCAATTTCCACAGAGTACTGTCAGTTTGAGTTCAAAGTTCAATGTATTCGATGCCTTTATTGATCTGGCTACTGCAACTGCTCTTCTTTTGGATTAAAGGAGTGTGAAGACTATTACAGCAGAACACAAGTGAGTACCAACGCAGAATAATGACATTGGCTGAAATCCAGGCAAGAAGTGAATGCCTCTATGTACAATTCACAGTAAGATGAGGAATAGAAGAGAAAAATGAATATAAGAATATAAGAAAAAAGGCCATCCTTGGGTTCTACCTGATCTTCAGGTCTTTAAACAATTCATTTTCTGAGTTTCTCTGGCTTCCTAAATCTCCCCATCTGTGTACATGCATTAACAATTCAGTCATGACTGCAGCAGTTGCATATCTTTCCTTTAGCTGTGACCCTGGAAGACACTGCACATGAAATTTCCTGCAGAAGGTGCCTACTACTGTCCCTTTCTTTCATGATATTTCAATTGACTGGAGCATGCCAATGAATTTTTAGCGGATTTTAAAACTACAATCCTATGAGTTTGGTGTGTATGTGCATGCACTTTTCCGGAAATGTTCAGGGAAGAGCGTTCACTCCACTGAAGGTACAGAAGACATAAGTCAACTAGTGGATTTCTTACTCTGGCTAAGTGTTAATGCCATATATATCAAAAGTATAATAAATCATCTACACCTAGCATAGAAGAAGAAAAATTAATCCCCCAATAATGCCGACGTAACATCTTAAGATGAGAACCTTTTCTTTTAGCTAACTATTCTGCTTTCTAGTTGTCAAGCAGAATTTACAAATGCACTAAGAAATAGAAAATTATTTCTAGAAAGCACGGAAAACTCATATATAAAATGTTCACTACATAACATACAGGAACCTACAGAGCATACAGGAACCAGAATTCTAGAAATTAAATGCTATTAAAAGCTGAAAGCCAATTTTGAATCTGAATTGTGCTAATCACCTTTTTAAAAGCAAAGAGCTTCTGTCTAGGTCTATGTCAGCAAGGCTGAGTCAAAAAGCATCTTCTACAAGAAAATAACAATCTACTATTTAGGCATGAATTTTATGGGAGTGGATGGCATGTAACAAGGCATAGTTAATTCCTACTTCTCTCTTTTAATGACTAAAATATTTTCTTTATGACTTTTTTTAACCCAATATCAGTCTGACATATTGCCTTTTACAATTAACTTGATAATTTTCAATTGCTATTTGAAAATCCAATAATTCTAATTTTAATTTGGACAATTAACACAGTTGTGGGTTTTTTCTTTAATTGTAATATCAGATGAACACATTTATCAGTGTAAAAAAAAACATTCATCATCATATGGAGAAATAGTCTACCAATTGCTAGACCAAAACAATTTTGATTATAAAATTCAATCAAATACAAATCAAGTTAAACAAATTCTCAGATTTCTTATTGAATAGAAAAAAAAAACCCACAACACTTTCTTTTTTCTGTAAAAAAGTTGACATTTCACTATGCCAATTACAGTTTCACAAAGGAATTGCATTTCAAAATAGTTCATTTCACAAAGTTTATTTCTGAAAAATCATTCCATCTATAGACAGAGGATAAAAAATAGAGAAAGCCATTTCAAAAATGTAGGGTTGTCTCTTTTTATCTCACTTTGCTTTTTCCTGGAAAAAGACATGTCAAGGAAAAGAAATTAAAATACTTACTTTAAAAAAACCCACCAAAACAATAAAAAACCAGCCCCCACAATTTATCATTAGTGACTATCAAACCCCTCTGAACAAATCATATGGTTAAGTAAAGTGGTGTTCCTTAGAGTTGAATACAGAAAAGCCAGTGTAAGAGGAGAAGAATCACATAGATATACCCATAGCAAATGAATAGGTACTGCTGAGGAGAGGGGTAGCTTTTTGTGGGAGAATGGAAGACTTTACTTCACCTGGGAGTTTGAGCCCACAGTTGTCTCCATTAAAGCATAAGACCTCTTCTCTTTTTATTTTGAAAATGTGTAACAGAAGTTAGTACCTGCTCCCAGAAGTTTAAGATCTAAAAATAAAATTCCTTAGGCCAAATCAGATAGTAAGCTGCTTCTGAAGTCTAACTTGGACTCTTCGTTCTTTGCAGCAAAATCATCCCCACTTGATTCTCCCCAAATGAAAGGTTTTCTAAGGGAGGTAAAGTGAAAGAGCAATTCTCTGTAAGTGTTCTTTATTCTGGAACTCATTCACTTTATAACTTCGTTCACTAAAGGCTGAGTATGTTAACCTCTGGAAATACTATTAAATTTATTTTCTGTCTATTCTGCTGAGGAAAGTAAGGGAAGGTTGGATTTACCAGCTATCTAAATGCACGGATAATGGATATATTTGTGTCTTTTTATTTTTGGACTAGGATACAAAAGATTTCACAGTCTGTAAACATACAACAAAATCTGTCTTAATTAAGTGGAATCTCATTTCTTGACACACTTGGTATTTTGGAGAAACTTTCAAAATAAATTTTCAATTTTCAAGGGAGAAAAATGCGAGCAAATTTTGGGTCTTTCTTTGCTAATGACAAATATGTAATTTACATATATCTATGACAATTTTACTGTATTTTTTTTTCCTGCTTCTCTGAGATAAAATAAATTCAAACTGTTGTGGAAATCAAATTATTCTATTATCTTACTGAAAATGTGTCTTGGCAAAGAAAAGTAATAGTTAAAATTTGAGAAACTGCTTCTTAAAGTATATATTTTATTGTATAAAATTAGACTACATTTCTTTTAAAAGTGCATATAACTACAAATTAGTGGATTAAATATTGATTGTAAACTTTTTTTTTCACTTACATAGTCTCTACCTGTCAAGTCATGACATTTGAGGGCACTGTGCATTTTCACTATGAGGCAACAGCTCTGAAAACTCCTAATTTAAAAACAAAGTCTAAACAGCAGAACAAGATTAAAAACATAAACCTAGACATTTGACATTTCCATGTGTCTTTCAGTGAGAATTTCTAGAAGTGACTTTTTTGTTTTGTTAAATCATGGAAAAAAACCTGAGAGAGCTTGAGGTACAGCTACCTAATTTTCATCCATTCTGTTCACCAAATACATTTGTAGACTAATAGAATCACAAAATTCTTATGGTTGGAAAAGACCTCTACAATCATTGAGTCAAACTGTTAACCAAACACTGCCCAGCTGTACTTTTTTGGTGTGCTGGAAATGAATGCTGATTATGTTTGTTTAGCCATCAGTCAATTTACATGATAAATGATGGCTTAGATATTGCCTTACGCTCAAAAGACTCACAGAATCATTGAATCATTGAATACTTTGGGTGGGAAGAGACCTTTAAAATTCATCTGGTTCCACTCTACCTTCCCATGGTCAGGGGCATCCTCTACTAGATTAGCTTTGTTGATCTCATGTTGGGTGTAAAAATATTCAACACATTTTTCATAGATAATTTAAACAACTTACCAAACATTTTAATACTCTCCACTTAATCTACTTTATACTAACGCTATGGCAGAAGATTTGGTTTCTGTAAGTTTAAATTGATAGTGCACCCCAAAGGAACCTCCTTTTGACTGAGTAGTATGGAAACCTTATAATTATTTAAAATATTACCTATCAGCTTGCTATGAACAGTAACATGCATTGCAAAAGAACGGAAAACCAGAAGCAGTAGAGCTAAGACAGACCACATTTTAACAACTGTTGTTTGTATTGCAAGAACTGTGTGTTGTGGCTCATCAAACCATACAACTGGGCAAAATGATTTTTTTCCATTCTCAGACTGGACTGCAGGACTGTGGGGAGCCAATCAGCAGAACACTGACAGCTGACTTGTTCTAAGATCTGTTTATTGTCTCTGCATTCTGCTTAGCAATTTTGTGTTTAAGACAACCAAACCCACAGCTTTAGAAATGAGAATACATTAGATTACATGTTAGGAAGAAATTCTTTACTGTGGGGGTGGTGAGGCACTGAAAGGGGTTACCCAAAAAAGTTGTGGTTATTCCATCTTTAGGAAGGCCAGGCTGGGTGGGCTTTGAGCAACCTCCTCTAGTGGGTGGCATCCCTGCCTATGGCAGGGGTTTAGAACTGGATAATCTCTAAGGTCCCTTCCAATTTAAGCCATTTTTATTCCATAATTCTATGGTTCTGGGGTTCTAGGCATATATGTAGCATGTGAGCACACCAGTGGTATCTCAGGGCTGTGTATGCCCCAGCTTTCTATCACATCTCCTAATGTGTCAACTTGAGCTCTGTTCCATGTTGCTAAAAGCCTCTGCCACTTAAACACCTTCTCTGCCTAGCATTGATCTTTGCCATCCCTTCCTTTGGCTTCCTCTCCCTTCAATTCCCCAATTCTTTCTCACTTCCACTGCATTCCCTCAACAAAAAGATTATTCAATTTTGCTGTTTGGGATAATGTTGATTAACAAGTCATATATTTTCAACAGAGAAAAAGAGGGACTTAGTTATCATAATAAAATTACTTACAATGTCTTTCTCCTCAACCAATACCAGTTATGAATATTCACAAAACTTAAGAAATCTAACAATTTTGAGACCTATTTCCTTGCCAGACACTGACATATCAATGTAGAATTTAATGACAAGTCCTTTTTCCTTAGAAAATTGATCTACACTAAGAATTGCTCATGCATGAATGAAAAAAGCCCAACAATTTATTAATTCTTTTTTCATCCAAAGCTAGCATTTTATCCCTATGAGCTAATATTTAAATAGATTGCTATAGAATTGTGCATGCAAAGTAAGAAACAAGGAAGACTGTAGATAACAGAAAAGTTTTGGAAATATTTAAAACAGTACGAAAAGGAAATGTTTAATTAATGAAGGGACATGTCATCAAAACCATTCTCATTGGTTAATGAAATATGGTGTGTTATAAGCAAACTACATTTTTGATGTACAAAACTACAATATGCTAGGAAACACAAGATAATCCATCTCATCTATTACTCTAGAAAATGCATTACAACATAATAGAGATCCCATAAATAATTCAGTGAAATAATGCAAGTGCTATAGTACATCATGAACCAGACAGATTATACTAATGTCAGAAAGGCAGCTCATTAACTGCATTATACAATGAGTAGGCAGTCACCTGGCTGTACAACGTTCATATCCCTATTACCATCAGAACAAAATGAAGGAAAATCTATCACAGTCATTTTTCACACAGCTATGTGACCAACATTTTCTCTTGTTTTCTGTTATTGAGATAAGTGCCCTTGTACTCTATGTTTTGTGCAGTTCTGACAGCTTTGCAGATCCTGAATATAAGGTCTGGCTAGAAAGTCTGTTACATATCTTTTGAAAGTGACTTGTCGTAATCAGGGGTGCCACAGCCTAACATGAAAGCAGAGAAGTAAGAATTGCAGTGCCACCTTTTAAACAAAACCAGTAAGAATCCCTGTAAACTCAATGCCTTGGCAAAGAATCAGGACAAAAAATACAATTAATATAAAAGGATGGCCTAAGTATTTATTATATTCATAAATATAATAACTAAAGTATTTTTTTCATGTAGAAACTATTGTTAAAACATTAGCTTTGGATTTATAGAACAGATAATTATGTGCATTCAAGGAAAATAACAGGATGTTATCTTAAGTCTTGGATAATAATATGTAACTTTTGTCTAGATACTATGTAAGACACTCATGGACCCATTAGTGACATCTGCCTTTCCTAGGTATAACTAAGGTTCAGATCCTGAAATATACAGGGGTGTTATTTTTCTCTTTAAAGATATATGCCCACAATTTAGGAAGCATTCATGCTATTGAAGTCATTACTGAGTTCCTACCTAGGTCTGTAGGAATTTAAGTCCCTTTGTAACTACAGAAATACTGATGTCATCCTCCAGTCATCAAATTGATGAAGGAACCAGCTCACATAAAACAGAAATGAAAAAATGGACTTGTTAATGGTGATGAACATAGAATCATCACATAATCATAGAACACCTTGGATTGAAGAGATCCTTAAAGATATTCTAGTTCTAGCTCCCCCGCCACAGGTAGAGACACCTTCTGACAGACCAGGTTGCTCAAAGTCCCATCCCTGGCCTTGAACACTGCCAGGGATGGGGCATCCACAGCTTTGCTAGGCAAACTCTTCCAGTGTCTCACCACCCTCACAGTAAAGAATTTCTTCCTAACATCTAATCTAAAGCTACTTTTTCTCAATTTAAAGCCATTCTTATTTCTCCTATGACTACATGACCTCATAAAAAGTCTCCACTTCTCTTGCAGGCTCTCTTCAGGTACTGAAAAGCTGCAATTAGGTCACCTCAAAGCCATCTCCTCTCCAGGCTGAAAAATCCCAGTTCTCTTAGCCTCCCTTCATAGGGGAGGTGTTCCATCCCCCAGACCATCTTGTTGGCCAACTCTTGACTTGCTCCAACAAGCTGATGTCCTTTCTCTGCTTAGAACCCCAGAGCTGGATGCAGCACTGCAGGTGGGGTCTCACCTGGGAGCAGAGGGAGAGAATCACCTCCCTTGCCCTTCTGGCCACAATGCCTGTGATGCAGCCTAGGATACAATTGGCTTTCTGGGCCACATGATGCCACCTCATGTTCAGCACCTCACCCACCAGGCATCCCCAAGTCCTTCTCGTCAGGCCTGCTTTTGATCTGTTCATCCCCCAGCCTGTGCTGATACTGGGGGTTGTCCTGACCCAGGTGCAGCACCTTGCACCTGGTCCTGTTAAATGTCATGAGATTCCCATGGGCCCCTTCTCGAGCTTGTCCAGGTCCCTCTGGATGATATTTTGTCCTTCAGGCGTGTCACCACAACACTCAGTTTGGTGTTGTGTGCAAAATTGCCAAGGGTGCACTCGATCCCTTCATCTGTGTCATTAATGAAGATACGGACTCCTGAGGGACACCACTCATCACTGAGGTCCATTGGGACTTTGAGCCATTGACTACTACCCTCTGGGTGTGACCATCTAACCAGCTCCTAGCCCACTTAACAGTCCACCCGTTGACTCCATCTCTTTCCAATGCAGAGAGAAAGATGTTGTGGGGGACGGTGTAAAAGGCTTTACAAAGTCCAGATAAATGACATCTGTAGCACTTTCCTGACCCAGTCCACTGATGTAGTCACTCCATCACAGAAGGCCCCTAGGTTGGTCAGGCAGGAATTGCCCTTGGTGGAGCTGTGCTGGTTGTCTCAAATTGCCTCCTCATGCTTAACATGAGGAGTTTTAGCACAGCTCCTAGGAGGATCTGTTCCATGATCTTCCCAGGCAAGAAGGGAATGTAGCTTGCTCAGGTGGAGACCCTTATCCCATAACATTAAGCCTAGGCTCAGTTACAGTACGAAATTTAGTATGGAGGAAGTAGCAAAGTGAAACTTCTTGCCTGTCAGATGGAATTGTGTTGTGCCCTCCCATTAAATTCATCCTTGTACGTGAACTTTACACGTTCAGTGACAAACTCAGTGCAAGTTGATACTTTGATGCACAAATCTAAATTTCACTTAAACCATCTGAATGAGGCTGTAACTTGGTATAAATGAAACACAGAGTGAAACAAAGTATGTTTCCAGCAAATTTTGTAAATCCAGTCTAAATCTTCTGGAACTAGGAAGCTGGAGAAGTGACTGCCCAATTTGCTTACTATGGGATATGTATTTCTGCAGGTAGGCGAAATATAAAATGAAAGGTCTCCCATTACATTGCACATAAAAACACAGCAGAGGCTGACCCAACAGAAAAATATGTGTATTACATATACTACCTATATTAAGTACATGTATTAATCTCTATTAGCTAAAGAGGATCTTTATTGTTCTTTTGTTCTGGGCTCTCTGAATCAGGGATGAAAACAAGAAAAAAAGGATTTTACATTTCATAGTGCAGCTCTGCAAGCAAAGCATGTTCCTCGCTGAGGCAGAAGAACTCAGTAAGAACTGTTGTCATGTTGTAAGGTGAAAACTTTGATAGTCACATACTAAGCAATCAATTTATACTTTAAATAAGAACACGTATTTATTTTCTTCTTCCGAACTCATAGGAGAGATTTATGTTCATATATATATTCATAGAAAACTACACGGAATAGCTGTGCTTCACACTCATTCTGGTCTCATTGATCTCTTGAGCAAGAAATAACACAGCTGAGCTCCAACCACTCTGGTATTTCTTTACATTGCATTCACAAACTTTGCAGTGTTGATTGATATATTTTAATTTTTAGCGGAGGCATATGGGAAGATAAAAGCAATGCCAGTAAAAGACTGAATAGTATAACAAAAATTCATAAATCTGTAAAATTGGTAGGCTAAAAGAAGCATGCACTTATTTCTATTCTGCAAACATTTCTCATATTCAGTGTGATTAAATGAATAAAGGGGAAATTTTTTAAATAGGTTTCGAAGGTAGGTAGTAAGAAAGTATTCTAATATTCTTAATGTATTAATAATAATTCCTTGTATTTCATGTAGTGGAAATGTGTTTTAGAATCACACTGAAGGTGCTCAGGTGTTAGAGTAATGATGTATCTACTGTAGGTGTGAATAGGCTTTCACTGCTATGATTTACAGTCTTCCTTGGTGTGTAATTATCACACAATAACACTTTGTTCAATGACTGTATAGAGTTTTCATCAGTGTTAATGTGGAAAAATGACCCCTAATATTTTGTAATTAGTGGTCTGATAGTAACAGTCTTGTATAATATGTTTCTGTGAATGTGTTTATCTATGATAAATGGAAGTGTGACTTTGGAAACTTATTTTCTGTTTGATGATATGGTAAGCCTTAAACTTCAGTACTGCAATACTGACTAAATATTAAAGAAAACATGAAATGAGAACTTTTGTCTCTGGAAAGCTTCAATGCTTTCCTACTTCTATTTATAATTTTTAAAGTATATCTCTATTTCTTAAGTCAATATCTGTAGTATATGTTTCTAAAGGCAACCTTTCCTCTAGTGCCATGTATCTCAAAGCACACATTAAACTGGGGAGTCTGTCTCTATAAATCCAATGTATCATTTTGTGTGTAAGTTGGAACTGAGATAGGCAGTAGTAAAACCTATGCTAGTATAATTCTTTCCCTCTATATGAGTAAAACACTAGTTCTAACCTTGCTGATAGACTTTTTTACCCTCTGGAGGAATATCAAATGAGATGAATGAAACACATCCTAGAGAACTAAATAAAAAAGTTACATTTTCATGTTTTTTCTGTTTTATTAAATACTCTCCAAAGACAACAAACTCCACAATTTTATTGGTAAAGGTCAGTTACAGAATTCATTTCCACTTTCTTTGTTCTTCAAAAAGAATATTTTATAAGTGAAAAAATCCATAGTAAAATCTTTTTCCCATTCCCTTGTTTTGCTAACCTTACATACAAATATAAATGTTAATCTACTTATTATTAATGAGAAGCATATTTTGCCCTTTAATGTAGTAAATTATATATTCCTTATTCTTTTTACCTTTTTTCTACTGTGTTCTGAAAGAAAACTAATAATGACAAGTAGTAGAGAGTTCTCAGGGAAAGACTGGAGACCTACAAGGAGAATAAATTTTGACAGTTCATAATTGTATTGACAATATATTAAACCACTGGGGACACTGCTTGCTATCTTAACTTATATAAGAGCTAGTTATATCAGTAAATTAAATATTAGCCAATATAAAACTTTGCTTTTAGTGAAAGAAGACACACATATCTGCTGTAACTACCTCTAAACTTTATTTTACTGTTTATTAAAAAAACATAAACAAAGCTTTGGAGCATGATATTTAATAATACCTATAATACTGAGGGTGGGTAGGTAAAAAACCCATGAAATCACATGGAAATAACATAAAGTAAATGCAATTTATCTTATAGTAAATGTCACAAAAAAGTACATTATTTCCGGTAAACTAGATGGAGTAAAGACATTACTATTTTTAGGCATATCAATAAATGGGAATGAAATAACGTTTTTTTTTTTAATTATCAAATCCTCAAATCTTCATTTATTGGTGACTTGTACATTAATGTTGTAATAATTTTTTATTCTAATGGAAAATTTGTGTCGAAGTCCTATGAGTTATTGTCAATGTGATTCAGGTCTTTCTGCATAAGATTGCCATTGCTTTCTGTTTCTCTATGTTATAGTAGCTTAAAATGATTTTAGAAATGGGTAAAATCTGCAAATAAGTCAAGAAACAGAAAATTAATTCCTCATAATTTTTATTCTTCAACTTCATGGATTCTAATTCACGTTTTTTGTTTTGTTCTTTTCTGCCAGGAGATGGAGACAGAGAATTTGAATCTTCCATCACTTCTTTGCAAAAAAACCAAAAAAACAAACAAAAAAAAAATCAGAAAGATAAAACATAAATACTACATAAACTCATAAACCCCTATTTTAAGACATTATTTCTTGGGTTGTGTTGCCCTTGTTATACATATTTGCTTTTGCCAATAGCTGTTTTCTAAATAAATACTAGGAACCAAAAGGTATTAGAAGAGTCTTTTTTGAAATTATTCTTTCATTGAATTTGCTTTAATGTGTGCACAACTTGAAGAGAATATATTGCAATTGCTCTCTGTTAGTTTTTGATCCTGACCATTGTTACTAGCTAAAAAGTCTGAAGAGTTCAAAGAAGTGTGAACAGAGTATAACATTTTATATGTCTCCCAACACCTGGTATTAAGTCTTCGATTCATTTATATAATATCAGTAGTCAGACTTAGAGACCTAAAATACATGTGTCTTAAATAAAGGCAGTGTTAAAAAAAATAGAGTAAAAGCCAGATTTTTTTCCTTCACTGAATACTTGTGGGTCTTTTCTTTCATGTCAAACTGTATATAAAATAATTTTTATTTTATTTTAACTTTGTTTGTTTTAAGTTCATCTGCATCACATTGTCCTTGAAAAAAAAAAATCTTTATTACTGTATTTCTGTCGTGTCTTATTTAGTTACTTTACTTTTAGAAGAAAGATATAATTAATTATTGGTTTGTTCCAGATAGGATTTTAATTTAAGCATTTCTTTGAAAGCTTGAAAAAAAATCTGTCTCCTTCAAAAGGATTAATGGTTTTTAACTGAAGAGCTTGAACTCTGCTAACAATTAGAAATGGTTACTCAGAAAAAATTACTGGGAAAATATCCCCAAAGAAAAATTTTTTCATCTTTGAATCCATCCAAATATCTACATACTTATTTTAATATTTCCTCGAGAGTATACTTCCCTCATGTCAGTGTATAATAAACATTTCAAATAATAAAGAAATAATTTCTTTTTAGGATACACTCTTTTTAAACATAAAGACAGAATCTTAAAATATTTGAATGCTTACAAGTGTACTTTTCATGTACAATAGACCTTTCCATGAGAGAGAAGTTAAAACACCCCCAGTCAGTTACAGTGCCTGGAGATATTGGTATAAAATGCCTTCAAGAACATATTCACTTTGTGCTAATGAAAAACATATTCTGTGAGTGAATATTTTGGCTTCCTTACATAGCCAGAAGACAAAGCTTCTGATTATAAATGCACACAAATCAGTGAAAGTCCTGACAAAACTGCTGCCAGGAACATTGAAGACAAATGAAAAGTACATACAATTTCAGCAGAGGTCCTGCAAACCTGGCAGGGCAGAACTAGCCCAAAGGGAGGCAGAGAGGTATAATGAATGCTTCTCTTATTCTCTGCTAGATGTCAGACCTTTCAGAGTTCCTTAGAAAACCACATTTTTGGTTCTCTTTACTGTTTACAGGCTTTTCTTTATACAGATTTAGGGTTTTTTTTTTTCTAATAGGGTCAAGTGGACAAAAGGAAAGAGCCTCATGCCTTCAAATGGCAAAAGCTATCTTTCCTAAAACATCGTAAGAATTAGTGAATTTGTCAGTCAGTAAATACTGAAGAGTGGTAAAAATAAGTGGAGCATGGAAGAGACAAAATAAGGCACAATTTTCCTTGACAAAGTTTCTGGATTGTATTTCTAGGTAGGCAAAAAACCAAAGGAAAAAATAGAATACATATTCCACTCAAAACCACTAGCTCATATGTTCCGCTAGGGAAATAATGTTTCCCACTTACATTTGTTAAAATAAGAAACTGGAATATTAGACTACGTTTATGATCATTGTGGCCTCCAGTCTCCTTGAAATCAAGTGGGGAACTGATAATTACAGTAACAAAGCAGCAGCACTTCTACAAAGCTGCAACCTATGCATGGACATGTACCAGCACATCCTGATCCAGGACAGGGCTGTACATAAGATGACTTCGAAAGGAAACAAAAATACAGTAGCTACAGAAATGAAACATCAGCTTCTGTGAGTACCTTATGAAGACACTTCCCTGGTACTGCAGAATGCAGGAGGCACTGGCTCCTTTTCTCCCCCTCACACCCTTATGCTGTACAGCAATAGGTCACTAAATTGGAGAGATATGGGTTTGAAGGGTGGACTATTTGGTGGTTTAGGAATTGGCTGGATGGATGCAGCTGGAGAGCTGTGTTCAACAGCGCTTCATTCCAGGCAGAAGCTGGTGATGGAGCTCCACAAATATAACAGCTATTTAAATTTATACCTGGAGGAAATCTGCATCTTCTACAGTATTTGAGTGCTTATTGGAGTCTTTCAGAACATATGAGAACCACGTTTCCACTGTTTTCCCTCTTCTTTGAGAGGTTCATTAATATCAAGTTATCTACAATCTGGATAGACAAAAACAGCAGAATGATGCCATTTTATGTGATGAATTCAAAACAGAGTACAGCATGATCTGTAGCTGGGTAGTTTATCTAACTTCTCTGGAGAGTTTTGTATCTCCTTGAACTAAATATTCTGATTAAAGTATATGCCTGCTTCTCAGTTTTCCAGTTATGGAAGAGTTACTGAGATTATAGGGCCTTTTCCCTGTGCTGTTTGCTTGTGAGATCCTAGAAGTTATTTATAGCAAAATCATAAAAAAGCATTTTGAAGATTGGTCAGAAGATAGGAAAAAGGATATCAGTTTGGAGCTCTTACAAAGACAGTATTTTGACAGAGACAACAATTAAATTGAAAGAGGACAATGACAGAATCAGTGGCTAACAGCTCCTGTTTCAGAAGAGTGGAGTACTCTACAAAGGAACGAGAATCTGCCTTTGAGTTTCCTATCTCATTCCACTGATTATAGCAGGGATATAAGGCCCATCTATGACAGTTTAGATATATTTATTAGTTCTCAAATGTTAACCAAAATGAATAAGCCTTAGCCTGAAAAATTGAATTGCTATGTAATTTGCTAGTATCTGCAAGCTGTGACAATGGGAAGACATTGAACAACTGGAAGCAAACAGGTAGAAAAATAATGCAGGTACTTGTACCAAATCAACGCCACGTCATATATAAGTGGCACTCAGAGTAACAAATATTGTTGTCAAGAAAAATTAACGATTAAGGATTTCTATAATGTTTTAATATAATGAGGTTGGTAAACTCTTCATGGACATAAAATTAAAATATGTGTTTAACATTGCTTTGCATATATTGTTTTATTAGGAACAAATATTTCAGTAGTTCTGTACAAATAACTATATTGGAAAAGGAAAGTGATTTATCATGCAAGAAAAGTTTAAAATTGCAGTATAGACTTAATTAAAATAGTTAGAAAAGTGACAAACATATTAGGGAAATTACAAAACTGTAAGTTTTATAGAACCAGACTTTTTACTATTCCTCTCTTTTTCTAAACATTTACAATGGCATCATAATTCCAAAACTTAACAGTCATGGCCTTCATCTACTGCAGACAGAGGATGTCCCTTCAATTTACTACTCCTGCAATGCTAAAATATACCAGTTATTAAACCTTTGCTTTGTAAATCTCTATGGGAGTGGAAAGAAACTGGTGATTAAGCCTCAGTAAGTCAAGAAACATGATTGCATATCAGATTTAAGGATAGCTTTAAGAATAGCTTCCATCAAAGATAGCTGTACTACAAGGACTGCATACATATGTTATGGGAGAGACACCACCTAGGAGCTGAACCCTTTGTAAGTAACTTAGAAAACTAAGAAATATCAGTGGCCATTCAAGGACAATATTATGGAATAATGCAAATGGAGACAGAAGTATAAAATAACAGCATCATAGTAAATAATAGCAATAGATCAGTAAATGACCAGTGTTCAGCCCTGTCTCTAATATATAATCACCAAACAGCACCAAGCTTTGACAAGATTCCAATGTTTCCATTTTAAATCAAGAAAAATCACAGTTCACATTTCTGTGCATGGTATCTCCTTAAGGATTTGAGAGGCTGACAAAGTTGGAAGTCTCGAGTTTTTATAATCCTGAACTGACAACTCACACCCTCACAGGCTCCCAGACACCCACTCATACTGACATGAGCACAAAGCCCCACACTGAACGGGGAGCAGGCATGGATCAAGCTGCTGTGCCATAGATAGATCAGCCTTCCAGGAGCCAGGGCTGTTAACAGCAGTAACGTCACAAGCTGTCCACCAGACATCCCAATGTAGTCTTCTATGAATCTGGTGAAGCTAGCATAAAAATATTTTTCTGAAATAAAAACAGGCAATGACTTCAAAAGACATTAGCTTTTACCTTAGAGAGAATAAAAATGGTGAGATTTCAGTTAGCATTTGTTTGGCAAAGTTTTATGCTTGCTGCAGAAAGACTTCTTGAAAATCTTTTCCTAGTCCACAGTCACTCAACCACACTTTTATCTTTCTCTAAAATTTCAAAGCTCATATTCACATTTTATTTTTGTTACTGTTAACCATTGATTCCTCAGTTTTTTTAAAGACAGAAGGGTCATAAATCCTGTCATGCACTTTTCAGAGTGAAGAAATGAGAGAGAAAAATAGCTTAGATCTTTCTCTTTGTCTAGAAAAAAAGGGGGTAGTTGGGGTTTTTTCTAGCTTATTTCAAAGAATCATGGTTTTAAACATAAATAAATTCATTGTTAGAGGAGGAAAATAATGTATAGACTGATTAAATATAAAAAGAAATGAACCAAGCAATTAGATCAACTCAGTCATGTTTCCCTCTAAGATAATTTTAGTAAACTTTTTCCCAGCCCCCTTGTTATTTGACTGACTCTCAGAAGTCAGTACTTTCCTTACTTTATTGGAAAGAGATCTGGTTCTGGTTAAAATAAGCCAATGTCACTTGTGTTCACATTTTTAAATTCTTGATGAACTTTAGAGAAAAAGAAAACTGCTCATAGGAAGTTTTATTTCTCTTCATTAGTTTTCTTATAGTTAGAATTTAATACTGGTTATTAAGGTAATATTGTTTTTTTCAGTAGAAGCAAGATATTTCCTATATCTACATAAATTTCTTTTATGGATAACACAGTTCCCTGTTGTATCCTTGATTAATTTATTACTTCAGTTTTAGGGCACTGACAGAAAGGACTCTTGCTATGCAAGCTTAATTTACTCATTGATCACATTAATATTCAAAAAAATTCATATACTTAGTCTTAGAAGGAAATTAATTAAGTTTTCTGGACTGCCCAACACAATTGTTCATTCTGATCAAAAAATTCTAGCAGGATAAGACCTTCTGAGGGATATATGTTTCATAAGCAATATGGGGACTTTTGTTAAAATGAAGAACATTTTTGAGCAAAGCCAAAACTGTTACGTAATATACTATGAACATTCAAACAGAAGAGGCATAATAACTTCACTCTATCTGGACTTAATATAAACACCATGAAAATAAGTCATAATATAATCTTAAAATTATGTGAAAAAATAAAGTATTTTCATATAAAAAAAATTATGAGGAAAGGAAACTGAAAACAAAAAAAAACAAAACCCAAACCAACCAACCAAAAAAACAAAACAAGACAAAAAACCCCAAAAACTACACACACAAAAAACTCTCAAACAAACAAAAAATAAAAAAACCAACCAACCAAAAAAAACCAAAAAACCAAACAAAACAAAAAACCCCAAACCCCACAGAATTAATGATAATTAATGACTGAAATTCCTCCACTGATAAAAAAGATATTTTTTATTTCTTATAAATCCACATAGATTATTGGTTGTGATAAAACAACTATGTTGGTACAAATTAGAACAGTGCCATCAATTATGCTCAGTCTCCATCTATGCCTAAAAATTTGAAAATATTTTAATACTCCATTTCTGAATTACTTTTTTTGGTTATTTCTACCACTTGGAGACAGACTGTCAACAAACTAGAGATACACAATTTAAATGTACAAATCAATTATTTATCAGCTAATGCACACAACTGACAGCTTGGGCTAATGAGTTAGTGTAATATTAATATGCTCACAACCCTTGATGGGAGACACAATGAGCCTTTAATGTTCAAGGCAGTGCTCAATCAAGTGAAGACAAGCCAAGCTCTATGAGGGCTCTTTAGGTCAGGCACATCCTCAAGGTTTCTAAGTTACCATCCTCTGATGCCCTGGGGTTTTATTCTTATGGTTTTGTATCCTTTTATGGAACTATTTGTCTTAAACACTTGAGCTGCTACCTATTCTCTTCTCAGTAATTACATTTCTGTTTCTAATTTTGAAGTTCTTGCATGCCTTTAGCTCACACACTTTCTTATGCATTGACAAGAGTTAGACCAAGGAGAAGGTTTGGAGCAGGGGTTGGCAGATCCCTGGGAGCTGGGGGCATCGGGGTCTTACTGGGGTAGCGGGGCAGCCAGGGCCGGTCCCAGCTCCACAGCCCAAAGCAGGGCAGCCAGGGGGACATCAAGGTAGCCCCAGCCCCGAGCATCTGGCACCTTCCTGGGGGTGGGCTAGGCTGTGCACCAAAACGTAGGAGTCAAGGCCAGATTTAGTGAGGACAGCTTTTGATATAAGACAGCTGAGCCTCTGGACTGTGGATTTAAGTATTGGTGCAGTAAAATGAATTTGTTTAAACCAGAAAGGTATTCAGCCAAAAACCATAATGTCTTCCCTTTTCTTTATTTGAGTTCTAGTCCTTTCGGGATGATTATGCGCTGCAGAGAGAGCTTGACAAATTAGAGGGATGAGCAATCACCAATCATATGAAGTTCAACAAGGGAAAGTGCTGGATTCTGCATCTGGGATGGGGCAACCCTGGGTGTACTGGGGAATGAGATGCTGGAAAGCAGTGCTGCAGAAAGAGACCTGAGTGTCCTGGTCGATGACAAGCTGAACATGAGCCAGCAGTGCCCTGGCAGCCAGGAGGGCCAAGCGTGTCCTGGGGGGCATCAGGCACAGCATCACCAGCCAGGCAAGGGAGGGGATTGTCCTGCTCTGCTCTGACCTGGGGCAGCCTCACCTTGAGTGTTGGGGGCAGTTTGGGGTGACACAATGTAAGAAAGACACTTAACTATTAGTGAGCTTCCAAAAGAGACCTACAAAGATGGTGAAGGGCCTTGAGGGGAAGCCGTGTGAGGAGTGGCTGAGCTCACTTGGTCTGTTCAGCCTGGAGAAGAAGAGACTGAAGGGAGACCTCACTGAAGTTAAAACTTCTTGTGAGGGGAACAGGAGGGGCAGACACTGATCTCTTCTCTGTGGTGCCCAGTGACAGGAGCTGAGGAAATGGCATAAAGTTATGTTGAGGAGGTTTAGGATGGATATTAGAAAAAGGTTCTTCACCCAGAGGGTGGTTGGGCACTGAAACAGTCTCCCCAGGGAAGCAGTCACAGCACCAATGCTGACAGACTTCAAGAAGTGTTTGGACAATGCTCTTGGGCACTTGGTGTCAGTTTTGGGGCTGTGCAGTGCAGGACTAAGAGTCAGACTCCATGTTCGCTTTGGGTCCCTTCCAACTCAGAATATTCTGTGATTTGGTGATTCTGTAAAAGTAACTTTTAAAAAACAAGTTGTCTTTCAATAGCAAAGCTGATATTTTTGGCAACATGATACAATAGTTTTGAAGATAAATAGAGATGATGAGAAATCTCAATTCAGTAAGTAAAAAAAATGTAGACAGTGTTTTTCAGTATCTTGTGTTCAGTGTTAAGTACAAACACATTCCAAAAGATAACTTGCTTACAACTTCAATATATATGTTTCATATGTTTTAAAATACATTTTCCCCTTTCTTTTCCTGGCATATGTCTTCACTTTTAAATTCCCTTTATGCCACATTTTGATTTCCCTCCAGCATTAACAATATCTATAATCACTTCACTGACATTTTCTACCATTTCCCACTTTGGAAGTGTCACAAAATCACTGAAGATTGAAATTTCCAAAAAACTTCAATCAACCAGCGAAGAACACCTGCTTATTTTTGTGGGAGAAAAAATTGTAATTTAAATAGGAGAAGTGCAGAGTAACATTTAAGAAACAATTATTTACAATGCATTGAAAAAATAAATATATAAAATAAGATGTTCTGATGAACCAAAATAATTGTATCTGCGACACCTAATTCAGAGTGTTACATATGGTAGAAACCGGTGTCCAATTATCCATAACTAATTGGCTTTGTAATTGTCTTTAATCTGAAATAGACAATTAAACATGTTCTGGACTGTTAACTGGTTCGTATTTTAGGTAGTCAGCTAATTAGACATTTCCTAAACTATTCATTTTGCATGTGACTAATTTGTGCATTAAAATCATACTTTAATACAATGTTTTAGTTTCTTCTGACTTTTGGAAATACTGCTAAGTTATGACAATGCAACTTTCAAAGTGTTCAAGAAATGTAGGGGCTCCAACTTCACTGACATTTTTTAGAGTGAATTTCCTGCTGTCATAGAAAGTTGGAACTATAATATAAAACCAAATAAACATTGAATCTTGGTATGCAAACAGTGAGGATACTGTTCATGAGGTTTCTCATAACATATTTTAACATGCAGGTGCTGTTGTATTTAAGGTTCATTTGCTACGGATTCATTATTGTACAAGTTTGCCTCCATTAAGTATCACTGATCATTTTTCTCCTGGTTTGACTACCCGATCCCTCCTGCATTTGCTACTGTGTTGTCATCCCTAAGTGACTTTTGAATTGAACCACTTAAAATGGACCATTTGCTAAGCAGTTCAGCTAATGATTAGACTTCCTTAGCTTTGCAGTTAAGTGTGTTTATTGCTTTCATTCCTGATGAGACATATTGCAAAAAAAAAAAAAAAAGAAAAAAATCTCATTCCTTATTATAGGAGACTTTTGTGGATGTTCTTTGCATTCTTCAGGGATAAGTTCAGGGTAAAAAGTTAACTAATCAGCTCTTATTTTCACTTTCTCCTTTTCTGTTTGTTTTAGATAGAATCAGAAAGCAATCAATCTTCGGAAGTGACTGTAGCCCAGACATTGAATTATAAACTCACATTGTGAAGACAGGGAGGTTCTGCTCACTAATATATGATCATCACCACTATGATCCCACATTTAGGTCTTACAAAAACTGTCTCAGTTCTTAAACCCCCCCACCCTGCGAGGGCCACATCCACAGGACATGGACATGAGAGGCAGCTGAGAAGGGATCATAAACCGTCAAAGACCCCCAAAGTGCCCCCAGATTCATTCCTGAGGCCTTGCACCGGAAGACTGCACATGATGCAAAGGGATGAAACAGATCCAGAGCCTGTGGCAAGAGATGGCATAAAACCTCTCCCTCACCCAGAGGAGGTACTTGGGCATTCCCATACATACCTGAACATGTATTAACTCACTGAACTCTGTTTTGTGGGACCCTCACTGTCGAGAAGACCAGAAGAAGTGGATCAATGGGACACTATCAGGATCCAGAGTGGTGATATTTTCTAGTTAACTTGTCTCTCTGTCACTCTCCGTTCTCTCCCTTGTTTTTCTATTTTTTCTATCTCTCTCCTTCACATTTACTGTCAAATAAAAACTGTACTATTGACTTCAGCATATAGTTTTGTTTGCACCCTAATTCAGGCAGAGGCATAGCTCTAATAATTTTGATAACTGGATCATAGCATACCTTGTACAGAAATGACCCTTCTCAGTACTACAGTTTAGGCTTTGATTTTCTAATTCCTATCAATTGTACATTCAGTTTGGCCACAGTAAAATGTTTTCTTCCAGAATTACTCATGTTACCTAATGCCGTGGGTGAGGAGGGGTTTCGGAATATGCCTCTGCTTTTACCGAGAGTGTCTCTCAGGCGTTTGAGAGATCAAGCCAGCCAGCACTGCCTCTGGTGCTGTACAGAACGGCTTTCCTCACACCCGTGCCGGTGTCAGGCACAATTCTCACTCACCCACTGGGCCGGATTAGCCCTGGCATCTCCAGAGACAAAGAACTCAGAGGCCCTCTCTCCTGGAAATTCCAGACATTTATTCTGAAGGGATCCAAGGTAGAAAGAGAGCAAGATGGCCCCGAGAGCCCTCAGTTATAGGGACGATCTGGGGCCAGATAACACGAGGCGGGGAGAAGTCCCCTTAACCAACGGGGAGTAGGGAAGGGTAGGATTTAGGGTCAGGTTACAACCAGAGGGGATTACACAGTTCTGGGGAAAGACCATTGTGTTTTCCAGGGGGTGCTTAGTTTAGGAGGTTTTCGTGGGGTCCTGCAGGGTTGGTTTGATCCACCACGACAGTTACCAGCTTCAAAGTGCACTACTTCAGCAATATCACTACTACTGGGCACTGCAGAATATAACACCCCTCAACCCTGTGCCCCCAAAAAATAGATCACTCTAAATTGTGCAATTCTGAAATCCCCATGCAGTCGGCCCTCAGCTGTGGTGCTGTACCATCACAGGAGCTCGGGATAGGATTAGCACAGGTCCCTGATGCAGGGAGGACCCCCCTCTATGATTGAGACTTCTGCCCTTCTGCCTACAACTGTGACAGACTTCAGCAGTAGCAGAAATGGATGTAAAGTGGTAAATTTAAAGAAAGCACTCAGAAACAACTAAAGACTCCACAGTTTTTCCATTGAAAAAGAAGGAAGGAAGGAAGGAAGGAAGGAAGGAAGGAAGGAAGGAAGGAAGGAAGGAAGGAAGGAAGGAAGGAAGGAAGGAAGGAAGGAAGGAAGGAAGGAAGGAAGGAAGGAGAAAATAGCGTCTTCTAAGGAGCAGCAGAAAGTGGAGGATAGTATTCTCTCCAGACACAAGTTATTTTTTTAGATATAATGGTTATAATACAAGTAAAATAAATCACAAATCAAACAAAGAGATGATGAATGAGTATCTGTGTTCTCTCACAGTTTTGCTCATTAACACCTCATAAGAGGTTTACCTAAAATGTTACATATTCAAACCATAGAAAACCTATCGAAATTAGGAAGGAGACAGAAATGGAAGATGACTCATCTTGCTTGAATGGTTACTAACTAGCCAGAAAATTTATTCCTCTTAATTGGCACAGAGGTTTTTAAATCTTCAACACAGTAAAAAGAATGGAAGTACAATTTTGAACAAAATATGGGATATTGAAATTTATTTTTTTTATTAATAACTCAGTTTATTTAATATTTTATGGACTTGAATAGGGACAAGGTCTAACTCATAGCTTTATAAGAATTCAATTTATTTAAAGCCTTAGAAATTAAGGACACAAGTTTTGTTATTGTTTTTACACTGCCAAGACATACCTCTCTCTTTTGTTACATTAATTCTCCTGAAAATGGATTAATGTAATTTTCCACTCGTTTCAAACTTTAAGATTAAGAATCATCAGAGAATTCTAATATCTAGTGTCGACAGTGAAAAATTATTAACTTTTGATATGTTTATTGTATAAACAAGAACATTAACTCTGAAAGTGTCAAAGATTTTATCTGCTACTCATTACTCAACTTCTTCCTTGCAGCTGTAAACATTTTCATTATATTTTTAAATCATGATCAACTTGTTCCCATGCTTTAAATGTTTTCTTTTGTGGAACCCAATCGTGTCGAAACAGATCTCTAAGAAGAAATGGGCCATTAAAAAAAGGAAGTGAAAAGACGAGCAAAATGTCAGCTAAGACAACTAAGAAGTTAAAGTTGCTTTTCACTTAATATAATTTTTACCAAAAACTACAATATTATAACAGAAACAGTGTGACCAGCAGGACCAGGGCAGTGGCTGCCCCCCTTTAACCAGCACTGAGGAGGCCACACTTTGAGTGCTGTGTTCAGTTCTGGGCCCCAAACTACAAGAAAGACATTGAGGTGATGGAGTGTGTCCAGAGAAGGGTAATGGAGCCGGTTGAGCACAAGTTCTTTGAAGACAGCTGAGGGATCTGAGGTCGTTTAGTCTGGAGAAAAAGAGTCACCATCCCCAGAATTGTTCAAGAAATGACTGGATATGGCACTTAGTGTTATGGTCTAGTTGGCATGGGTGTGCTCAGTCAAAGGTGGGACTTGATGATCTTGAAGGCTTTTTCCAGTCTTCATGGTTCTACAATTCTATGATGCTATTATATTCATTCTGCTTTTTGTTGCCCTTTCATTGGCAGAAGTGCTAACAAAAGTTTGAGAATAAAATCACGAAGGAATGTGGTACCCCTTTTCCTTTAGAGCAACAGTAAGTACTACTTTCGACTGAATGCATTTGCAAAAGCTGTTGCGTACATAGAACAAATATTTGAGACTTCCATCTATTCTATTTAATTGATCATTCAATTAATATTTTAAATATTTTCAGTCTTTTCCATAGCTGTGGCTAATACTGTCATGGATGACAGAGGGCTTATAGCAGGAAAATTATGTCATTTGCAAATGATGCATGATTTGGGAATTCAACCTTGTTGAGCCTGTGGAGGAAGCAGGTAAAGCTGAGGATCCCATTTTATGAACAAATATTCTAAGTACTAAACAGTAAACTTCTTGTGGAAGGTCTTAATTCTTATGTTTCCGTGACTGCATCAGATTTTCACAGAAAGATGACCTTATGGAAATGCATATTATAAAAAGTTCTGTCTTCCCTTCGGAGAAATTGTGTTTATACCTTGGTCAGAGTCATAGTTCCAGCTTTAACCAGAAGGGGTTGATGGGCCTTGTTCCTTTTTCATCATGTCTTAGGACATGATGAAACAATATTACCTTATTATTGAAATGTCATATTATATTCATGGTATAAAATTAAGAAACACCAGAACAGTAAAGGAAAAAAAAAAAACAAAATAAGCATTTTTATCTGCAGATACTAAAGAAAACCATTTGAACTCTTACTAGCTTTTAAAATAACGTATCTAATTCATGTCATAAAAGCCACTTTTTTTTCATATATAGATGTTAACATTCAGCTGTGAACGTTTAGACATACTGTACATACCTGTTCACCTTACACATCTTAATTTTTGACATTCATAAGCAGGCATTTGTATACAAGACCACTTTGGAAATGAGCATCTTCATGATAATTTTCCCATTAATTTCAGCAGGATCAAGTTAAATTGCCTAAGAAAGATTCAAGTCTAAATTACACAGAGAAGCTTCACTAAGTAATAGACTATTCCAAGATAACAAAAATGAAATTGAGTTCAGCATGTGAACAGAGGTCCTGACTGCTCTTCACTTTGCTGACTATCAGGAAAGAGTAAGACGCAAAAAAAGTCAGTGACTGTTTAATGAACACTGATTGACAGGGACCTGATGACCTAAGCAGTTGAAGGGGATGCTAACAAAATGTTAAACTTGTTTTCAATAGGAAACAGTCTATTTAATTTTAGATGTCTCACAAGAAAATAAAAAATATGAAGAAAAATGATTTGGTATTAGACTGATGCTGTCTGCTGGACTGCCTGGTCGCCCACAGGTATCAAGACACGCGTACCTGGGTACGGGAGGCCGCTTGTGTCCTTAAAATCCAGGTGTTCAGTTTGCCCGAGACCCCAGCTGGGGCTGGCAGCAGATGATGTTACCAGAGCGAGCACGGCAGAGGCAAAGAAGGAGAGAGGGGCTCAAATGTTCCTGCAGTTTGTGTCTTTCTTCCATATCCCCAAAGGAACACGAGGAGTCGACAGCAAGGAGAGCACACAAAGAGAGCAAGGACTGACGGTTGGTGAGGGTGTTTTAAGGGAGACAGAAGGGGGAGGATTCAACGGGGAAGGTCCAATAGGAAAAGATTACATAACTGCAATGAATTTATTACATAAATGCAATAACTGGAATGAAACAGGGGGAGGAGTACATTCAAATGAACCAATGAGGATACAGAGAACACATAACTTTCCAGCACTTACTGCATACTGAAA
>VZTX01025787.1:500907-521017 GCA_013400915.1 Pardalotus punctatus
ACCATTCCGGGGAGGAAATATCCGCCCAACTGATCCCATTCTTCTCCGTAGAGAGAGAAGTTTGGGTCACTGCCACATTAGACCACAACAAGGTCAATGTCAGTAAAGCAGCTCAGGTTGAAATAGTTGTTAAAAAGGCCACTAAAGAGTGGAGGGAAGCACTACTGCTGTGAAATGACAGAAAGATGGTGCAATAGCACTTTTATGGATGATGAAAGGAAACAAGCAGAACTAAGGAAAAGCAAAGAAAGAGCTCCTCTGTAATGAGGAGATCCTCTGCCAGATGATGACAAAGGACAAGTATCATGAGATCAAACAGCAGAAGGAGAATTAGAGCTGTAAAAAAACACTGTTGAGATATGTCCCCAAAGTAAATAGACTTCTGAAAACTACCTGATAGGACAGAAAAGGAAATGTTTACTTATGAGCAGATGGAATGTCCTGTCTTTCATTTTGAGTTCAACCACTGAGGACTGTAATTTATTCTGTGCTTAAAGCAGGAATGCTTACTTTGACGTCACCTGTAAATGACAGTGTTGCCAACCTACAGCTTTTTGTGCACTATCAGAGGATTATGATTTGAATGAAAAGTCAGTACCTTGGAGGGGAAGTATCTTCCAATAGGGCTTCATCATTTGCAAAAGCCACCTGCTCTTCTTCATATCGAGTAGAAGTAAACTGAAGACAACTTTGCTTTCTTTTCTGTCCAACTGTTCATAAAATTAATGAAGGTAATGCAAAGGAAGGAGTTATTCTTTGGACTGAGAAGCTGAGAAAAAGCCTGCAAGGTCTTAGTAGTAAACACCAGATGTCTGAAACTTATAGCAAACCGTAGAATTTCTATGTTTATACAGCAGTCTTTTCCAGTCCCATTACATACAAAGCTACCTGATGCCCAGTTTATTGCACCAGCAGTCCCTGTAAAACACCAAACAAAAATCAGAAAAAAACATGCCTTTAATTTTGTTTACTTCAGTTATTTCCCAGTGAGTATGGTATCAACCACTTCATTTAAAGACTGTGAAATGTCCCAGATGGGTTTTTGTTGAGGGAAATGAAGTGGTAGAATTCAGCAGTACTCATCAGATCAAACAGGTAATTTTACTGTCTTGCCACTACCAATAGCAGAGATCAATAGGTGACTGAGCCACTGAATCAAGAAAGCAAAGACTAGCACATGATATAAAAAATACTGTGAACTCACAGCAAACTATTTCAGAAGGACGCAGTATGCAATAATTCCCACCCAAAAAAAAAAAAAAAAGGACAAGGTTTCTTACCTTCTTACCTTTCATTCCCTATACCTGACTTATAGGTCTTTATATAGCCACTCTGAACTCCGAACTCTTCAGCTGCAAATAAATACACACACACACACATATATCTATAGATATGAGGGTATTTTCTTCCAACTACAGCATAGCATGAGTACTGTGTAACAAAAACTAGCACAACCGGACTGATGATCCTATGTCTTTCATAGAATTAATAATTATGAAAATTGAACTGATCATGAGGAAATACACCAAGACCAGAATGGTTCAGAACTATATATCCCATAAAACTGTAGATTCTACTTCTGTAGGTGCTGGGTTGTATGCCAATTAACTGCAGGCATCTCTTGGAGCAACATAAGTCTACAGATACATTGAAGGGAAGATGTTGCTCTTCAGAGTGCCTTCCAGCCTGCTCTCTGAAGTGACTTTTGACCCAACACAAAATCACAGACCCATAATGACTGAGGATGGAAAGCATCTCTGAAGGTAGTCCAGGCCAAACCACTGCTCAGAGGAGGGACAGCTATGGTAGGCCCCTGGAATGATGTCCAGTTAGTTTTTTTATTATCTCCAAGGATAGTGACTCCACAGAATCATTGACCAACCAATTCCAGTGTTTAAACACAAATTTTGCCCATTCACAGTTGTTCTGAATCACTGTAGCACTGAAACTATGTCTTGATTACTGCTTCTCATCAGGTATTTATACACATCAATAAGATTCCCTCAAGCCTTCTTTCCTCCAGCTAAACATTCCCATGTCACTCAGGATCTCTTCGAAAGAGAGCTGCTCCTGTCCCTTTATGGTATTCATGGCTCTTAACTGGACTCTAGTGAGTCCATGTCTCTCTTGGAGTGTAGAAGCTGGAACTGATCCCCTCACTCCTGAGGATTACAGCAGTGCTGAGCAGAGATGAAGAATTACCTTCCTCAAACTGCAGCACTGGAACATCCCCTAATGGACACGGGAATTTTGCAGTCAGCATGTCATAAGAAGAGGCCCCTCTAGTGATGCCAGAGAATGGGAAATATTCCTCAACTGAGACATGCAATGCCTCTTCCACCAAATGTCTTACCTTCCCTGAAGGAGAGAATGTCTGTACTGAACTTAGGCTGATTGAATTGCAGCTAAACAATGTCTAAAATAGACTGGTCAATAGTTCACTGACCCATTTGAGACAGATCATGGTAGAAAAATTAAAATCACTCATTTTTTCCCTAATAAATTAATTTGTGTTATTATTTTTAATGAATAATATTATTTGTGCTTTTTATAATGAACTGTATCCTTTCAACACTTTTGCATTCTTTTTAGAAACATACTTTGAAATAATTAAAATAGTGAATATTTGTGATGGTATGCCACCTGCATAGTTCCAATTCTCAGTTGAATATGCATGGCAATTTTTAAGGAAAAGAAAATAACAAGAAAAAAAAGGAAGTGAGTACAGTTACACGTGACTTAAATCCCTATACTTTATACAGAGCAGATTGTAATTTAAACTAAATTTACATAATAATCCTTAGTGATGAAAGAGGATTTGCTTCAAATGTTTAGATCACATCAAAATTGTGTCATTTGGGTTGGGTTTGGTTTGTTTGGTACAGAAATATACAAAACAAAAATGTTCACTCGTGAGGAATTCAGCAGGATTCAGAGGCAGAAAAGTTGTTTTTACTACCTAGACCTCACACCTAAAGGCGTTAGGTAGGTTAGGAATTTAAGTCCAAGAGCTTAGACTGCTTGTATTTCAAAGTTGTGAGCTTGAATACTATGTGTGAGTCAGAATGATGGGATTTAGGGGTAGCATTCACCCACCTGTAACCACAAGTTCAAATTGTACTTCCACAGTGCAAGGAAAGTAAGGCATGACTGCTCGTGAAGCTGACATATTGACAGATACAGCAACAGAAACTTTGGTATTTCCATTAGGTCTTAAATTACACATTCAGGAATGAAAGCAATGTGTCAGCACTTTTGGATGTTCACAAAGCCGTGCACCATTACCACTTTCCCTAACACAATTGCTCCAGAAACTTTTTGAATCTCACCCCGCCACACACACCCCAGGAATACAAGACTCTTGCCTTCAAAACAATTTGAGCAATGTTATCTAATACACAAACCTAATAAGTCTAAGAAGTGAGCTTTTTTGAGGATAGGACAATGATGGGGTTTTTTTCTTTTTCAGGTGACAACAGTATTCCTACATTTTGGGGGAAATTAAAATTTTGTTTGTAAAATGCTGAAATTATACACACAATCACCCCAAGTCTCTGAGATAATTACAAAGTAACTATTGATGTTTGTTCACATGAATTTCTGTCCTTCACTGTGTCACAATGAGGACAAGTTATTCTTAGTGTCAGGCTAAAAAAAAGCTTCCCAAAACAACTTGCTATGATTAAGTAAAATACACATTTGGAATAGGGTTTATTCTACTTGGCATGCAACAACTATGGAAATCAGAAATTAAGGATAAGGGGAAAAAGCACCATGTTATGTTCAAAAATTCGTGAATCTTTCAATTTAAATAAGACAATAAACTATAAATATTCCATATAAATTCTTTCATTTAAACATAACTTGATATTTGCTCAAGTATCAGCTATATATAAAATAAAGAAAGAAGTTTGATAGAGAGTAAACTCACAGACACTGGACACCAAAGTAATTTTAAACTAGGATCCAGTCCTTCAAAAAGAACCTATAGTGCAAATAACTGATCCAAATTAAACTTGAGATTTGGTTCTTTTTCAGCCTCTATTTTAGGAAAACATATTTTGCACAAAACACCTGTAAATGTCTGATTCAGGATTGCGTGAGTGAAGATTGTTTGATTGAGGACTGTGCATTTTATATGTGTTGTAGGAAAGAACAATGGGGTTTAGCTGTTGGTGATAAGGCCTGCTAGCGTCACCTGAAATCTGCAAAGATGCATATTTCCATGCTAGTAGATTTTGACAAAATATATGGGATGCAATAATTCAATTATTTGCCTACACAGTAATTTTTAAAAATTAAATTAAAATTAAATCATGTCCTTTACATTGCCTCTAGAACAAAAAGTGTTTGCCTCATTTAAAATATAAATTCTGTCCTCCTGGTCTTAGAATTCAGTTAGATTTTGTGGTCACAAAAAAACAGGTGGAACTAACAGTTATAGGAAAATATTATTAGTTAAGTATATAAATTTTAAAAACTGTTCTGGATGAGTTCTGTCTAAATCTAGTTTTATCTCTCTTGACAACAACTTTCTAACATATTTTCAAAACAGCACTTCAAAATGTATAATTTTTCCAGCTCCAAAATATTACTTTTCCAGGGAGATCAGTAAATTTCTGAGGATGAAATACAGCTTGTGCTTCATTCTCTTGACATTGGCATATAAATCTTAAAAAAGAAGAAGAAAAAAAGAAAATACCCACATAAAAAGCGGTGGTTCAAGCCCAGAGAGTTTCTTCCCCCCTGAGGAATTGGTGGAGACCTAGAGAATAAAACCCCCCTGGGGGGCAGTCGAGGGTGGCTTGCCCCAGAGAGGGGTCGAGCTCCCCCTGTCCCTCAGTTCATAATGGTATTTTCGTATCTCCCTCTCTCCTCCCTTCCTCCTTCCCGAGTGGTCCCTGTCTCTTTTCCCTCCCTGGTTCCTGCCCCGTTCCGTTCCGGGATTGATTGTTACCCTCAGAATAAAAGTCTGTGCCCGGCTGAGGCCGGGGTCTCTCGCCCTTGACCCCAAGCACCTGACCACTGTGTGACCGCGTGTCTGATTGGGGTCCGGGTGAGGGAACACTCTCTTTGCAGCACTCCGGCTTTTGGGGACAGCGTGGCTGCCATTCCTAGGGAATCGCACCTCGCAGCTGGGGGAGACTGTCCCCGACTGCAGTGAACCTGGCGCTCAGGGACACTCGCAGAATCCGCTGATGAGCTGCCGATCGGCCCTGGTGGTCAGCTGGTCCAGCCCACGTGACCGGCCACATAAACCAAGTTGTGTGATATTTCTACATTACAAGGCATGCCTCATGTTGCAACATAAAAATAAGGGAATTTCTATTACAGAGAAATATAGAAAGGATTAAATTTAGATAAATATAGTAAAAAGTTCTCAGAATTAATTGCTTGAAGTGGTTGGGAAGATGACAATGTAATAATCATGGAAGCATTTTTGTATCTTGTCAAAAATACCTGGATTAATTTGCAGTGTAAATCAGGTGCAAACCTGTTGCTAGTAACAGAAAAAAATCTGTTTCATGGAAAAGCCTGACACAAAGGAAACTGTCTTGTAAGGGCAAAAACATAGTATTCATACAAAAACTTAATATTCAAAGTGTAGAATCTCTATATATAAGTCTCAGCTACTTCAATATAATTAAAAATCAAAAAGATGTAAGCATATATTAAGTATTTCACAGCAACCTCTTTTTCTTAAAACTTCCCCAAAATGAAGATTTATTCCTTATTATTGAAAAAAACAATAAATCTGAAGGTGAAATATTTCTGCTACCAAATTTAGTAACTTTATATAAAGTCTATATTACAAAGCAGAGAGCACATGAAGAACTAAAAGAACGAGAAATTGAAACTTATGGAGTGTGAGTAAAAATAATTAAAAGTAAAGAGAGCATAAAGAAAGCTATACTCTAAAGATTTCCACAATTGAAAGGGTTTTCTATATTGTCTGTGGTGATTAGTATATGCTGCAAAGTTTGTAAGGTACATATCACAGCATCATCAGTTGCAGTATTTCATGAAAATGTTCTGTGCAATACCAGTTAGTGCAGGTAGTTAGAGAAAACCTGAAAGAAAATGCAGCAGGCATACTAAATATTAGACATTTCTGGATTTTTGTTGATTAATGATTAATTTTAACATGACCTTTAAAATCCTCTTTGCTTATGAGTATAAAAATAGTACTTGTATGAGATTTGTGAGAAATTAAACAATGGATTCAATGTACTATCATTTAATGCACCTGGAGAGAAAAAAATTAAAAGGTGATGCTATAACTACAGATTAGAAATACTTTTTTAATAAGGAATACTCTATTTAACTCTTATTTCTTTTTCTTCTAATTGTTCCCTAGTTCACAAGTGGGTTTTTGTTAGCAATAAATTAGCTTAATATTTTTTGAAAGAAATTCTTAAGACCTTTCCAGATATCTCTATTTCCCACTCTTTTACTCAGATTTTAACTAAGTTTTCTGATTTCCAGCTATACAGGTACAATCCTTGCTAAAACAGCTTATCCTCAGGACCAGAGAGTGCTGTTTGGTGCTGTTTTATTTATTAGCATAGGTGAAGCCTTTGGTTTCACTTTCAGTAACTCTCTGGAGCATATCACACATGAGGAGAGGCCAGCAGAACTTAGGAGCCTTAAAGAAGTTTAAAGGGAGATCTCCCTGCTCTCTACCAAGCCAGACTTTCCTCACAATGGAAGGACAAGAAACAGACATAAGTAGGAATACAGGAAATTTTGATCTATTATGAGGACTGGCCTTGCTCTGAGGTGGAGTTTGGCCTCTAGAGTCTCCTTGAACCTATATGAGTCTGTCATTCTCTGGATTAACATACATACATACATATATACATGCTGTATGGATATGGACATATATATATTTACCTGAAAATAAACTTTTAAAAGAAATTGAGTAAGTAAAAGCCTAATGATACATTTTTCAGGAAAGGTTTGAATCTTTAGCAAATTATACTAATTTCTTGAGTCTTGCACAAGCCTTTTGGCAATGGTTGGAGTATTGGGAACAGCATTATTGTGGAAATTTCCTGAAAAGAAATTATTCATTGAAATGAAAACATGACTAGAAGAAAAGCAAGCAAGACTATGGGGGAACTAGTTTTTCTTTTCATTTGATTTCTCATTTCATTCCTGTCTTTAGGAATAAACTTTAAAACCAGTTAAAACTAAGATACTCAAAAAAGGGCTTGCAGAAGGTGCAGATAGGTCAATAAGCTGCTTACTATAGACTACTTGATGGACCTCCTCCAAGGATAACTTTAGATTAACAATTTTTTTAGGGCAAGTAGAAGAAATTTTCATTAAATGCAAATTACTAAAATAAAAAAATATTCCTGAAAGTAGAAAAAACTTTATCTGCTTTATAAAGGCTGTTCTTTAAAGCATAAAAAAAAAAAAAAAAAAACTTCCTTACTACTATGTGAGCTCACACAAAGGAGGAAAAATGTTTGGAATTTTTGTTTAAAGAAAAGGAAAAGTAAATGTGCATGTATGTATATGTGAAGGGGACAGAGCAAGAAAGAATGTTTTCTTTGAATGAAAGTTAATAAGTGAATGTTACAATTTGACCAGGTTATTGATATGAAAAAAAGTAGAGTTAAGGCAAACTTGAGAAGACACAACTGAGCTACTCAGGAAATGAAGGGCTGTCATTTTCTCATCATCCTTTAGACTTCAAAGGAAGTAGAAAAAAGAAAGACAAAGCATAAAATCCTGAGAGGCCAAAGGAAAGGTTATTAATACATTTTTTCTAAGGCAGCATTAAAACAGAATGTTGAAACAAATAGATAGATAGATGGATCAACAAAGAGATAGGACAAAAACATGAAGGGCAGGAAAGTGATTGAAAGCAGTCAGTCTGGAGTCACAATGGGGAAGTGACGCTTGATTACCTGTTTGTGTCCCAAGCATGATAGCTGCAGTGCAATAAGCCTGTCACATTACAGCAACAGTTAAAAACAACAAACAAATACCTGAAATAGGTGGAACAGTTCATCTTCCTTTTACTTTCCTCATATGCAAATCTGTGCCAACCTACCTGACTCCCCTTTTGCTTATTCTTCACCCTTGCCCTAACCACATCAAGCTCTGAAATCCCCTCCCAACCATTCAGATACATGTCCCACCTTAACCAAACTTTGCTGTTCCCTGAAATGAAAAGTCATAAGCAAAATCCTTATGAATTACATATTTTATTCATCAAGTCATAGAAAACTAGAGAGTGGGTTACAGAGAAAGGAGAGAGAAAAAGAAGGGGATCAAGAGCGTGTGATGGATAACAAAAGGTCTAATATTCAGAGAAAAAAAAACAACCCAAAAGCCAATTATCATGTACCAGAAAAAGGATAGTTGGGGCTGGAAAGGGTAGGAAGGGAAGGGGAAGTGAACTCCTATTTGTTAATTTCATTTTTTCAGCAATGTCAAGATGATCAGCATAAACCTGGCTGTTTTGAGGGATCCCCAGGGTCTCTTAGGGATTCAGGATCTCCAGGAATTTCTTTATCTAACCTTTTCAAACCAAAGGGTTCTTCAACAGTCTTGTTCTCATGTTTCTTGGTGCATTCCTGCACCTTGTCTTCCTTATGACTCTATCAACAAACCCACTAAGACTGACAATTGACCCCTTACTTCAGTTGACCCCTTACCATCTTTCCTGACTATTTTTCTACTTCCAGAGGGCTCTAAATAAAGTCTCATCCTCCTGCCCTCCCATAACAAGCAAACCTGACAACCCATCTCTGCACAGCTTCTCAGGTCAACCCCCTCTTATGACCAAGATGTCTTCTTCAATGTCTCTGTGAAAGATGCATATCAGATGCATACCTGTATTAGAATAAGCAGCTTCTCCCCTAATCTATAGCTAAACTTGACTGCATGATCTTCTGCTAGGTATGTCAAAAACTTTGGTCTGTGGGACACATTCTGCCCATGCTTTTTACACACTGAAAGGAAAACGTTCCTCATCTAAGGTGCAGCATCTATTCTATTTTAGTTACAGTTAAAAAATAAGATGGTTACGGGCCTTTATAGAAGCATAATAATAGAACTTATTTTGATGAGCACTTTTGGTGAGCAATTCAGTATTTAGAGCTTCTCAAATCTGTAAGACTGTATTTATACCAGAGAATAGAGCAGTGTCAGAGAATGTTCCTGAGCATGGGTGTCGCTGCCCACTTGACTGCCCGGTGGTCAGTGCGCAATGTGAACACACGTGCCTCGGTCAGCAATCAGTCGGAGAGACTGCTTGTGCCCCTTTTTCTGGTGGTGAGCTCCTGTCCCCTGACAGGAGCTGCTCGCTTGGGACCCCAGCTGGGGCTGGCAGCAGGCAAAGATAAAGTAGTGATGCAGCGGAGACAAAGGAGCTGGGAAGGGTCCAGTTGTCATGGCAACCAAGTCTTTATTCCCGACCTGGGAATAGTGTACTGCAGGGAGAAAGAGGTACTGACAATTTCCCAGGACATGGTTTTAACAGCTGAGTGCTTATAACAATCTTAGTTATGATTAATAACTCTGTATTTCTCCTTAGGCCAAAGAAGTTTTTGACCTCTGATCCTAAACACCTAATCTGACCACTTTAACAAGTACACTATAGGGTGTAAAGGGGAAAAGGAACTCTGCATTTTTTTGGGGGTTTCAGGCAAAAAAATAATGAACTGATATGATAAATCTGCCCAGCTTTGAGTGATTTCTGTTATGAATCCTAGTGGAAAGATGTATGTTCCTCAGACTGAAAGTGAGATGCTTAAGCATTTCTCTTGCCTTAGTATTTCCTACTGTTTAGTTCAGCTGGCTCTACTCAGCTTGCTGGGCTCTGTGGAAGTTAAATGCCAAAATCCTACGGCTCTCGTTTCTTCATAGACTGTAGGCACATAACTTGCTGCTGAGCTTCTGCCAAGCAACAAACACAACCAGAAATTAAACACTGAAAAACTGAGCCCAGGCTCCCCCATGGATTACAATCCAAAATTATTCACATTTTTATATACTTACTACATATCTCTGTAATTTAGTATAATTATAATTTTATATGAACAAATATATGTATAACTGCTTAGGAGCATCTTCTACTTTCTCATATTACATATAATCAAGTCCTGATAACTAATCATTAGGCATTTCTCAACCATTTTTTAATTTATTTATTTTTTTAAATGTCATACCGAGGTTCAGACTATAATCCTGTGCTCTTTGGTGGAAACCATTTTGTGTTTGAAACATCAACAAGTTTGTCATCAATAAAGTTTTGAAATTGTAATACTGCTTTACTATAAAAAAATATAAAGACTTTTGGGTTGAATTCCTAAAGCATATAAGGGATCCCTGCACATGGCAGGAGCTTGGAACTAGATGATCTTTAGAGGCCCTTCCAACTCATGCCCTCCTACGATTCTGTTAGTTTATGATTGCTTTCTTGTTTTCTTTTTGTGCATTATAGATACATGTTTAAAAGCATTCTATTTGACTTATTTAAAGGCAGTATTCTGCAGAAAACTTTCTTCTTTCACCTTTTGACCTCAGTTCTCTCAAGCATTGAGCCATATGATGTCAAGGTCCTGTGGTTTCCAGTTAATAACTGTGCTAGAGCAGGCAGCAATGTATTCAACATAGTTCATGGGATTTTGAAATTAAAAACAGCTTTAAAAAAAGCATTTTCCATTTTGAGAAATCATACCAATTGTTATGCTTTGATACTGTTTATGAACTCGTTACTGCTGCAACTATAGTAGATGCCAGCTGGAGAACAAATACATTCATTCTTTACAGATTTGATTGAGATTGGCTCTTACGTAACTGTATCCTCAACACCCAGAAAATATCTCTTTTCTATAAATGGTTTGTGTGTAGAATCTGAAATTAGACATACTATGCTACATTTTCCAATAGATCATAAGGGGAAATAATTTTTAAAAACTCCCACTGCAATTTGGCAATAGTGAAAAGAACAATAGCTCACTTGTTTAGCATATTTAGACTACCGTGTGTGGAAGAGGCAAAAATCATGACTCCCTGTCAGACACAGCCTCAATATCTGCACTGATAGTGATTACAGCTTATAGCTTAGTGTCAGAAGGAAAGTCAGATCCTTGTGAGAGATAGGAACTTTTAACACGTCTTTATAAGGTATCATATTGCCAGAAGGACAGATTGTGAAAATGAGAAAAGCAGCAAGGACATGCACATACCTTATTTTTTTCTAAAAGTGAACCACACTCATATACTACTGCTGATTCCAAAGGAATAATGGGTAGAACGTTCTTGAAGAGTGACCCTTTGTTAAGCTGTCAACAAGTAAATAAATACAATTATTTTTCACATGAATACCCACTAAAATATTTTTTAAAATTTTTAGGATTTTATATATTAATTCTGAAAACACTAGTATATGTGGCTATTTTTATGTAAAAAAGCATTTTAAAAAACATTTTTATTTCATTTGAAGTATGTACATTTGAAGAACCAACTCTCAGATGCTAAAATTAGAAATATCTCTTGCTCCATGTGATACATCAGTTCCACAGGTAGTCTGCAGGCTTGTGAAAGAATAAACCTGTTATATTTTTATAAAACAACAAATAGTTTAAGTCCCATTTTCAAATCTGAATCTGTATAACAGGAGGCAAATCCCATCTCACTAGACAGCACCTGAATTTTTTTCCCAAGTTACATAATGCTTGGGAACATAAAATGACAAGACTAAGATTCTACTGAAATCTGATGTAATAAAAAAGTATCTGAGATTTAAAAGCATACAAGGAAATAGACAGAAAGAAATTGATAAGAACAGGTCACACAACAGATGAAAATCTAAAATTAAATATTTAATTAGAACTCTGATTTTGCTTTCAAGGTAGGTGGCATTGCACAGGCTATATTACAGTATTTTATGTTTGTTTTTTTTTTTTTTTTCCCAAAGAGAATACTGTTTATTTTTAACAGGCCACTTTAATATTAATACAAGTGTAATAGGATCAGAACTGAAAATCAGCTAAAGATGGTAAATTGTACATTATTGGGAAAATTACAATTTTTTTTGTATTGTAAAAACATTTATTTTTAACAATTTACCTACATTAATCAAAAAAGTACAGCATATTTAATAATTTTACAAATTCTTCATAAAAAATATATCTCTGTACAAAAAGTTCTTTTGCACCTACTTCATGTCACAGCAGCATGTAGTGAAATGGCAGAATGGAATAGTGGGAATGAAAATTAGATTGACTTGATCATAATGCCGGCGGTTCTTCCCCAGTCCCCCCGCCCTCACCCTCCCACCATTTTTTAAATTTTTTTTTAATAACAGCTTTTTTTTGTTTACAAAATATTTTACACAAGAAAAAAAATTATTGCAGCTAGCCTGGAGAAAGGCAAGATGTGTGATACAAGCAGCAGTTTTTAACAGCTTTGAAGCACATAACCTGTTTTTTTAAAAAAAATATATAGCATGTATTATTAGCCTGTCATAATGATCTGGTCAACGCTGGGGGAAAAGTCTTCTGCATATATCTCAAAACACCAGATTTCCTGGCTGCCATTTCCCAGCCACTGCACATGATCTTAAGAGTCTCACTCTGAAGAAGCACCATATATGAGTGCATGCATACACAGCCCTCTGCATAATAACTTCAGGAGAAAGAGATACAACCTGAACAGAAGACTCAAACATAGCAGAGGAGGAGAGGAATTTGAAGGCTGTGGATAAAACTGATTAAACTATGAGACTTTTGTTTTACTTGGATTTCAGTGTGAAACTACTGTTTAATCAACACTCCAAGCAAACTTCTTAGGATAATTTGTCAGTGTGCTCTTCAGTGCCCCCAATCAAAGAACACTCACTCAGGATAAGCAATCGTTACATTGCCTCCCCAGAATGAACCACTGAATAATGGATTCATGGGATCTGGGCTCTCTAATACAAAAGATCAAATAATTTAACTGTTCTTTTTTATCCTCCAACACATTCCTTGGTGGTCACAGTGACACAGGATACTGAAGAATACACTGTAATGACAGGAGTAGAAAACACCAATCATAGCAACGTATCTTGTTTTCAGAACTCCATTCTTTTTCTGCCATTGCCACTACAGAAAGACTTTTAATATAGTACTGTTAATTTTGAACACCTGTCAGAAACTTTACTCAGACAACAGCTTCCCTCCCTGGCCCACTATTCCTACAGAAGCTCTTAATTTGCTGAGCAACTTCCTCTGCGTGGGGGAGGATCAGGACAACAGCTTTAATCTGATGACTGTTCTTTCTCAGGAAATGTGAAGGGCCCTGAGATGGGACAGATAAATGAAACTTACTGCACAATACCCTCAGAAACAAACAATAAAAGGAAGCCAAAAACTACTAACAAAATGAACAAGGAACTGACTGGAAAGATTATTTATTAAATTTTCTTCAGAGTTTCTTGCTCATATGAAGAATATCACAGCTGGAGGCCCTACAATACTGTATTATATTGCTGGTATTTTTCATCTAACAGATGTAGTTGTTAAGCTGACCAAGGGTTACCTTTGAAATTTTCTTTGAGTTCTGCAACATTAGCTGAAAAACCTATTACTGGGCTTATATTACCTTTTTGTTTTGTGTATAACAGCCAGACCTACACACATATGGAGTTCAGAAACATTTTTCAACAGGCTTTGATAGGAAATGGACATTAGGACAGTTTGAAATTCAAAAAACTAAAACAAAACAACAGCATCAAAAAACCAGCCCTCAATTGGAAGAAAAGCAAAACAACTTTCTTGTTTTTTGAGCTCAATGTGTATGACTAAAACCAGATTTTGTTTCATTATTTATTATAATTCCCTAATTTTAAAACTCAGTTTTATTAATCTGCCCAATGATATTTTTGTTTGCTTTCACTCAATATAACCTCTACTTCTATGCAAATGTTAATGATTACTCAACCTTTATATGTATAAATGTCTCTGTCAAACTGTGTAAGTACAAAAGCAGTAAGCAATGTGTTTAAAAAATTTTAAACGAAATAGAAAGCAAAGATAGTTGACTATTTCTCTTTCTTCAAAGTACAAACTGAATGACAACTTGTTATAGACAATTTGCACTGGGTTTATATATGCTACTGTAATGTAGTTTAGTTCCATGTAACATCATAAAATGATGCCATATTAAAGAAAAAAATGGAAAAGAATGCAAAAGGGAAGACTGTATTATGAGCACTGGCTCACAGGCTTTATGAGCTATCTAAAATAAATTACTATTCACATTTGTACATGGCAAGCAGCAAGAGCTGCTAACCCCCCTGCTGTTAAATAGTATGATACTGACAGTGGTGATTGATGACTGATTTCAGAAGAAAACAATAGTGGCAATGAAAATTTCTTATGGGCTCTTGTTCTGGCTGAAAGTCTCCAGTGACTTGTAATCATGTTCACAATGAAATTTAGTCAAAAATTGACAAAAGAAACATTATCCTCTTTCCCACAAGGTTTTAACTGGTGCTAAGCATGGGGCTCGTATTTGTTAATTTTCCAAGTAAATTTATTGTGGAATGTTTTGCTTGGCAAAGAGTGAGTGAATGTCTATATACAATGGACAGTGTGTAGAAACCCTGTATACTTTTACCAGTATCTTACTCAGTCAGCCATAACACCCTAGTGCAAAAAAATTGTGCATTAACATTTTGTGATATTTAATGGCTGATTGGGGAATAGGCAACACTGCCCTATGAACGAAATACACTGAAATTTTCCTTAATTTTAGCAAGATTTCAATGGTGAAGCATTTTCAGGTGTATGCAACCTCAAGGAAGGTTGTCTCCTTCTTCAAGAGAGCCTTGTTTCTTCAGAATATTCCTGGGGATAATCTGTGGTGCTATCATTTGTCACAGTACTCAAAGGATTTATCCAAGTGCCCAGACGAATGCATTGAAAGGCATCCAGCCGCATACAAATATGAAAGTCTGAGGCATTAAATATGACAAATTGGCATGACTTGGCAGTCTTCCTTAAAGTGTGCCTTGATTTGAAGCAGATGCAGCCAGGCATTTCGATCCAACTTTAAGATGAAAAAATATTCTTTGTCTGATCCCCCGAAGACTGACACGTTTTTACCAGAAAATTTAGCTGCATGTAGGCTGACAGAAGATGTTAAAGATTACAGCAGCAAAGCCAAGAGAAGGGAAACTGGTATATGGCACCAAAGGAATTACTGCTTGTCCATCAGAGGTATGGCTATGAATCAGTCATATTGGGCACTGAAGGCTATACCACTGTACAAACTGTGTTCAGAGTCGTATCAAACCTCACAGCCTTTGCCTCTGTGGGTTTTAAGTTTGTGTCATACATGGGATTTTCAAATGAAGCTTGTCCATTACTGTTTTCATGTCCAGCATATCCATTGTACTGTACTTTTGGTCTTGTTCTGGGGAAAAAAAGGACAAGAAATTATCATTAGCAACCCTTAAATTAACATCCTAACATTTCCATTCTGTCTACATACAACAGCAAGTGCCCAGAATATCTTGCACTGCTAGTGGCAGTAACCTTCAGGTGAATGTCAGCAATTTCAGTTATTCCAGGCACAGCATGTCTGTCTACCTCCATAAATACTTCCAACAATAAACACTACTAAATACCTCATTCAACCATATGTAATCAGATTGATCAAATCTTAACTGATATTCACCTAAATGCTGACAATTCAACATCAAATGATACTGAAAGAAACCAGTCTTTTATTTTTGATAGTGTTTCCTCACTATGAAGGGATATCAAAATTTCAAGAACGTTCACATTTTTATGCAAAGCTCTGTTAGAACATATTAAGCCAATAATTAAATGAAAAATAAACCAGAATTGTACAGATTTTCTGATATATCCAGTAAAGTGATATTCTGTGATATCATATTTTATTATATTAACCTTAAATCTCTTAGCATCTAGAAGTATCTAAAGAAATGTAATAAGGAGCTCACTATATCATTTTATACATCTAACTGTAATAGGGCAAGAAAGGAAATAAAAGAGTGCAAAATCTAAGTGCTTGGTGCTTAATAAATGTAAAACAATTTTGAATCTCATATAATTTCAGAAAAGAGTTTTTGAAAATCAAACATTTCTTATAAAATTATTCTGTTTTGGATATCAGACAGGGAAAGCCATCACTGAAAGATGTCACAAATGGAAACTGACAATATGTAAACAGCTCTGTCATAAATATATTTTTTCTGCATATTTAAATTTTACAACTACTAAAGTATTTTAGAAGTTAACTAGGAGCTTTCCTAAGTATAAGTAATTAAATAGACTTTAATTTTGCTCAGAAAGATTGAGATGCGGTCTTCATTCCTCAAGTAATCCCTGACTGCCAGATAAAAGGTAGAACTGTGTAAAAAAGATTTAACAATCCTGGTTCTAATTAGATGATGTTAATCTGACACAGGCAAAGCAGAAACATCCATAAAATTGTACCCTAAGACCTTTGAATTCGCTGTTATAGAGAGCCACTACGGGCATAACTACTATCATATAATTTTGAAGATTTCCTATTGTTATTCTGATCATTATGGTAATTTCAAGAAAGTCCATTCATAACTCATAGAATCTGTTCTCTTTCCATTGGAACATCCTTTCTTTTGAAAAGAGTAAAGTTTGACCTAAAATTACTTCATATCACTAATCAACATGTTAATTTTTTGATGGCGACATGACACTCCTCTAAAATATGGTATCCCCCCTAAAAATGTGGCTTAATGGAAGAAATTAATTGAAAATAGAAGAAAAGGAAGAATATTCTTTGAATTATTAAGTAATGAAAAATACCTCCTTTTTCAAGTATAACGCATTCAAATTAGGCAGGACTGCAATGCTGCACCTGCCATACCATTAACAAAGGGATTACAGCTGCTTGCCTAAATAATCAGTTTTATCTCCCTTAAATATGTACATATTTCTACTGCTCATGTAGGGCATTATAAATTTCATAGAATAAACCACAAAATGTACCCTTATGTAACAATATAATTTTGTTTTTTTTGAGTTTGCCTCCTCTTTCTAAGCAATATTCCATTTTCATTCCATCTCTTCTCCTGATCCGAATGCCTGAGCACTGCAGAACAGGAGTGGTTTGAAAATGTAGACCTGTAGGCATCAGAAAGGCATGTTACAATAACAAGTTTGAAGACACAGTTGACAGCTCTTCCTGAGCAGTTTTTTGTCAACAAAAGGCTATACTACATTTCAGGACATGGATCATTTTAACTGGAGTTCACAAGTTCAAGCCCCATGGCAATTTGTTTTTTCCCAAATCTTCTAATGCTGAGGTAGGTAGAGAGTATACTCTGTCGTAGGGCAGTGGTGGACTTCAGTTTGTCTATGTGATTTCTTGCAATCACAAAATACTCTTGGTACCATAATAGAATAGAAGTTTTAAAAGCATGTTCCTGTTAAATACTATTTTGCAAATAGTTATCAGAATGAACAAATGTTCCAAAGATACATCGATATCAGCCTTTAAACCAGATTTCAGACAATGTGGTAGGATTTATTCCATTATCTAGTGACATATAAACGTTTCAGATGAGCTGAAGTGGTGCCAATTCTAATAGTAACCTCTAGTTGACTCAGCACATACTATAAGTAGTCTCATTATGGGCTGTTCTCTCATGGGATTTATGGGTTTTTCAGCTTGTATAATTAATACTAATAAGCTTTTTGGAAGAAGTAGCATACATTCAATTTAATAAAGCATTAAAATGAAAAAAAAGAACATGTGCCCTCAGATTTTAATCTGATTCAGCCTAACGAACCAAGAAGGTTGATAGGTCTTTGCTCCTTAACAGAGAAACTAATTTTTCAAAATGTTCACCATTAAGAATGGCCCTGCACTGAACTCCTTCATGGGAGCACCTAGAAATATTTGTCTTTCTAGAGTACAGATATTCTTAAAAGCTTTCAGCATTGCGTTTTCTAGTTACCTATCAAAATCAAACCAAAAAGCTTATTAAGTTATGGAATAAATAACATTTACAATACCTGTGTTTGTAGAGGTAAAATGCAAACCCTGATAAAATTAGAGCGAAGAATGGTACCAGGATGGCAGCTGCAACTGAACTGCTGTTTGTACCATAATAGTGATTTGAAAGGTCTGTGTCTGCACTTAAAGGACCTGAAATGAAACAAAAGAGCCAGAAATAAAATTTCCACATTATCTATGGGGAGAAACAAAATTCCCATGTTATCTATCTAATGGTGCTCTTTTTATTCTAGAACAAAAGAAGATGGCGTCTTGATAAAATAATTCTATTAAAAAACTTGAAATAAATAGCATGCAGCATCATAGTATAAATATTAATACCACTTCATGATATATCAATAACTATAAAAATGGTTTGAAAATAGTATTCAGCAAAAATAAATAACTATGAAATACAGTGATCATGAGTCCATTTAATAAAGATGTATAGCTTCTGAAAAACAAATTAATACTGCAAAAGTATGGTATTCCTACAGTCTTAATATTCAGCTTACAAACAAAAAACAATGCGAGACCACAAGCATGGACAAGGAAGAAAAACCTGAGGTGACTGCAATAAACCACAGTGGTTCTGCTCAGATCAACAGCCCTCCCAAGTCTGCACCTGTGTGCACATCCCTCTGGCAGCTGTGTTTGCACTGGGATAGAACTGAGTGCAGAGAACACAAAACACAGTGGCCTGTGGCACAGCCTCGCTGGGCTCCTGTTGTGGACAAGCAGATATCCTGGACTGTAAGGCATTTTGCAAAACATTATTTTTTTCATCAGTATAAAGAGACACATCACTAAATTGCTTAAACAGTTGACCACCTTGGCAATTCAAATTGTGAAGGATGAAAAACAATTTTACGATGAAAAATACAGAATTTTTTTTAGAAAAAAAATGTATTTTGAGACCAAACTCCATGTTGCCAGTTTGAACTCACAGCTCTTCAGAAAGCAATATAGATCCTATTCAAGGAAGAAAGACCAGGACAGAGGGAATGTACCAAGAGGATGGGGATTGGACAGATAGCTGAGCTAGCTATTCTGGGATATTATTGCTGTTGAGAATGGAGAACAGGAGACATGGCTGTTTACCTCTCAGAAATGCTCCAAACCACCACTATACAGTGTTTCAAACACCACAACTCCCTCACTGATAGCAACATCATCAATCAGTCTTTTTAGGACTAGTGCAAGCCAGTTATATAGCAGACATGGACTCTGCTACTTTCCCCAGGCTACCAAAACATCTAAATAAGTTCAAAAACTAAGAAAAGACAAAACAGAGAAAAAAGTAACAATTCTCCTATGATCCCTGGAAGTATTCAAGGTCAGATTGCATGGGACACTGGCAACCTGATCCAACATGGCAGGGGGGTTGGAACTGAGTGATCTTAAAGGTCCCTTCCAACCCAAACTATTCTATGATTCTATGACTTCTTGCAGTTCAAGCTCAATGTAAAAGACAAATGAGCTAAATGGGGCTTTTTTCGGTGAGATATTGCTGAACCTTAGATGTTTCAATTGTTAGTATTATAATACATTTGACACATTTAATTTTAAAAAATGTATTAAAGTTCAGGAAATAACTAAGTTGACTTTAAAATGAAGTCAACCTCCCTAGGAATTTCCGTATTACCAATCTGATCACTTAATATGACAAAATATTGTACTACAATCATCTGTCATATTTTAGACTCTCTACATATTTCTCTGCAGAGCTGGTGAAGGAAAACATTTTAAAATTAATAAATCTATTACTGTGATAGTTGGAATCACAGCATGAGCTTTATCACATTACTCTGGAATACCTTAATATTTTACTGTTTTAGAATACAACCACTGTATTACAAAAATCTTTGGCATTTAGTAATCCAGTATTTGTCTCAAAACTCAAGCTGTGGAAATATAGATGGTATAAATTTATGTATTTGTCCTGCAGTGTACATGTAATGGACATTCTCCAACCTATCAAAATTAAAGACAGACAAAATAAGGTAGTTCCAACAGTTAAGAAAACTTTTAGAATCTTAACTGAATATGTTTTTATAGGTTAGAAGTGACTGACTTAAAAAAAACAAACAAAACC
>VZTX01025788.1:0-72680 GCA_013400915.1 Pardalotus punctatus
CCTGGCCAGGCTGTGTCCCTGTCGCTTTGTTGGCTCCTTTCAGAGGTCAGCGCCGGGCTCACCGCAGTGCGGGCAGAGGGGCAGGGACAGCAACAAAGAGAAGCAAAGAATCCTCAAGAGCCGGGAGGAAGGCAGGTGGCCAGTGAGCATCGGGCAGGAACACAAAGAGCCGGGAACAATGGGAGCTCCGCGGAGCACAAACACTCGCCATTCTCTTTTTCCCCCTTTGCCCAGATGAGTCACAGGCAGGGGCCGAGCTCCGCACGTCCGGAGCCGAACAGGGTGTAAAGGACCGGGTGCTCAGAACGCAGCCCCCGGGGGATAAATCGGCCGGGGCCAAGGGACGGGGCTGCTCCGGGGTGCAGGCACTTGGACAAGGACAGCCTCAGTCACACGGGGGCTGGGGCCACCTCCCGGCTGCAGGAGCAGGGCTAACCCCGGAGGGCAGATGCTCATCAGCAAAGCCAGGAGGCAGGGGCTCCTCAGGGTCACCCCATGGTTGCCAGAAGGAAGATTTTATCTCCCGGTGGCTCTAAAATGATATTGGAGGCTGCATATGCAGCCCGAGGAACAGGTCCCCAGCGAGAGGAGATAAGGTGCGATTCAGGGTTTTCACTGGGAAGTCTTCCCGGGTGGCTCCTGTCCTCAGCAGGACCGTGCTGAGCTGCTCCGAGGGTGGAGAAACGCGTGCCTGTGGAAAGATGACACTGTCAGGAGTGAAGTAGAGGAAAATAAACCTCTTAGCCAGATGAATTCCACAGGTCAGGCATTGTCTGCTGTTAAGTACAGAGCTAATGACTTGGCTTCTGTCATGTACCAGGCGTAACCATTCCAGGGACCTGAGGTACGCAGGTGGAGGGCAGGGGCAAGTTTTATCTTAACACACTCACATTTAGAGGTGTTGCTTTGTGATTATGTAATTTTTCTCCTGCTTTTTCCATTCATCTGTCACTCTGTGATGAGCATCTGTTTGTGTCAGAACAAGGAGTTGTTGATGGCACTCGAGCTGAGCTGCTTTGACCTGCACTTCACGGTGCACAAAGGCTTTTCTCTTATGGTGATTAGCTCTGTGGTGCAATATTAAGGCTCTGGCTCCCTCCTTACGTGCCTTTTGCAGAGTCTGTTAGGTGAGGAGCTTCAAAGAGCCTTGCTGGAGGGTCCTGCCGCTGTCTGACTCAGATCTGCGGCTGCCCTCGTTCCTCCTGGAGCAGGAAATCATCTGACTCAGTATGACTCCGTTAGAAATGTGCAGAGGGAGAGGAGATGCAGAGAGAGATTACCATGTGAAACTGGGAGCCACAGACTCTGCAGTGTTGTTCTGGGTGAGATTAGATATTTATAAGTGCAGCAGCAATGCCGTGAGTTCCAGGAACATGGAAGCAAGGATTCAGGAAGAGACATGGGGGTGCCTGTAGGAGGCTTGGGGTCACCAGGACTCCTCCCTCTGCCTGTCCTGTGGCTGGTTGCTGCTCTCTTCCATCCTGCAAAACAGCAACTGTGGGCCCTTCTCAGCACTGAATTAGCTGGGAAAGAAATCCAGAAGCTCCCAGGATGTGAAGGCAAACTGTTCAGTGCTTGAAGGTCCTTCTGAGCTATTTCATGGACTCTCCCATAGATGGAGATAGTATTTTTCCTACATGCAAAACCCCTTGATTTCACTTTGTTTGGGACTCCAGCTTTCTGGAAACATTTGTGAAGTGTCTTGTATGACCCCAAACATCTTTGGGCTTTTCCCATTGTCATCTTAGCTCCTGCCGCCACATGGAGCAGAACACAGGGTGTCCATGGGCTGAGGTCCCACTGGGAAGAAGCACTGACTGAGTCTAGACTTGAGCTTCAGCACGGATTTTGGATTTGGGGATCACAGAGAGAAGATGTGTGGGCACAGTGACCTCACAGGGACCACTCTTTCCCCATTTATGTGTGACCAGAGAATTAGACTCCTCTCTTCCCAACACTTTGCTAGAAATCTGAGAAGGAAAGCCTTCCCCTCCATCCTTTTTCTTTGATAATTAATTAAATAAATAGAACCCTTGAGCAAATGAAATGTCATTTCCCATTCAGGCAAATACATTTGGGTTAGAAATCTAGGTCAGAATGTAAATTATCTTGCTGCCTTCTTGAAGGTGAAGTCCCTGAAATGCACTCAATTTAACTGAAATTGGGGATTTCCCAGTTTTTGCAAGCACTTTATTTTCCTTCTAATGAATACAAGGAAAAAACTTTTCTGAAACTGCCAGGGGATACAATCTATCTCGAATGGCTGTAATATTGTATAATAAAATAAACCTTAACAATACATACCTTATGTTCTTAGAGCCTCTATTTTGAGCACGACATGTAGGGTGTTTAATTTGGTGGAACATCTGACCAGAAGTCAGAAAATCAATTGTATTTTTTCAAGACTGCTGCTGGACAGAGAGGCTTTCATGTTGGTGCCATAGAGAAGAGGGACCCCTGGGGGCTCCTCACGCAGGGCCAGGGATGCAGGGGGGCCCAGAGCATCTCCCGGTGCTGGTGGCACCTCCCCATGCCGAGGTGCGAGGATCAGGGACAACTGCATGGACAGGTGGAGGGACAGGGACTTTTTCCCAGGGCTCCCATCCCCTGGACGCTGCTCTCCCTTTGCCCAGCTGAAGTGGCCCCAGCCTGCCCAGTTTAGCTGTACATGAACCACCAGTGGAAGCTGCTGCAGAAGGGAACACAGGAGGGAGCCCACAAATCCGGTCTTATGTTTGATAGGAAAAGACAAACTTCCAGTATTGCACTGGGGCTGAGACCATTTGGACAGCAAAAACAACATTAGCACTGTAAATTGTTTGTAGGAAGGTACAGCCAGGAGCACGAGCTGCAATCAGTTCTGAGGAATTCTGTGGCAGGAGCTCTCTGCTCTCATTGCCCCCTCCCATCTCTTTTCCAGGGAATTAAATCCTTGAGTGTTTCTATTTACCACACAGTCAGTGTTTGTTTGTCTCAGTGTTAACATTTCCTTTCTTTTTTGTCTTTAATCAGCTGCAATTATTCACTTATATTCATGGGTAGCAGTAAAATAAAAATAGGTGCATTATGAATATTAAACTCCTGCAAACAAAGCCCTGAATTAGATGATTTGTGTGCTCTGTGTATGTAGGTTTTTCTGCTTAGAGTATGCAGTGAGCCATATATTTTTCCTCTTCTTTTCTCTTTCATGCGACACAAACCCTGAAGGGTTCACGGGGAAAAGGAGATGGGGAAATTCTGGATGCCCTCAGAGCCTCGCTGTGGGGTGCTGCTCCCAGTGGAGGCTGCAGAGGGGAGCCTGCACAGATGGGGTTCAAATTGCACATCTGGATTGCAAGCGGCAGAGCGAGGGCGGTGGGGAAACGCCTTCTGCTCCCTGCCCAGGGAGAAGATGTCTTGGTTGGCTCCCACGCCTGAGCCCTGCCCAGGGGAAAGCCAGGCTCCCTCACCTCCCCAAAGACACGGCACAAGGATCAGCCCCTTGGCATCCTGCCTGCCTTTTCAGCAAGTCTGATTTTGAGGCTCCTCTCACAACCAGGTCCTTCTGGGTGGTCTGTTGTGAGAACTCGCATCATCCATGGTTTGGGGCAGTTGTAGAGTGTGGGGCTATATAGGGCGGAAGTTTTTTGTTCTAGATCACTAGAAGACAGAGTTGGATAGCTGAGGCTAGGCTTTAGGAAACCTGGGATGTGTCCCTGCTGCTGTGAGGCACACCATCATGTGTTCCCTTTGCTGGCTGCACTCCGGAGAAGCTGGACCTGCTGCTGTTGCCTTTGGCCAGGGCTGCTGTCCGTATTCCCCCGGAATTCTTCTGTGGGCAAAGGCAGGGTTAGACACTAGCTTTGTCTTTGTCTTCTTCAGCCTCACATTCCCTTGGGTTTGCAGAAGGGAAGCTGGGAGCCAAGGCCACAGCCTGACAATGCTGCCATTGCTCATATCCCATGTCTTTGTCTGGGTGGCTGGCTCTTTACATTTTTAATGGTATTTTGTATTGCTTTTCTTGTACTGCTCCTGGATATTTTGCAGTCCGCATCTTTGTGGATGGATGCAATGAATCAATAGCAAATAATAATCTGAGTCTAGAGGGAACAGAGTTTGCAAAGCAACTCACCATTCACACTTGCTGGAAGCACGGTGAGAAATCACCAGCATAAGGCCGAGTAGAGAGAAAATTACCTGGGAGAAGGACAAGAAGGAAATCCAATCTCTGAAAATGAAAATAGATTTTTTTTAAGTGCTGTGTAAAATTATACATTTAATTCTTTCTCTTTTAGCATCAAATTTTACAGCAGATTGTGCCATAGCAGCCTCCTTGCTGTTCCCTTTTGCTGACTCTCAGGAGCTGTGGTGTTAGCTACTCATTTTTCCCAGTACTGCTGTAGTTTTCTATCTTGTTCCTAAAAGGATTGGATTTGGGAGGCTTTTAAATCACTCCAGTCATCTGGGGTGACCGGTGCCTTTGCCATTTCAGACCTGCAGGCTGTCCCAAGGGGGAGGCTGCCATCCTTAGCCTGGCTCTGTACAGCCCTTGACACAGGCTCACTCCCGGGGCTCTGCCTTCCACCACTGTTCCCCCTTGAGCTGAAGATGGACTGTGCCTCTCAGGCTGCTGTGCCCTGATGAATGTCCCCAGTGTAAATAAAATCTGTTACAGGGGCTTGAGCCGCTGTCCATGTTCATCCCCTCTCCCTCCTGATGCCCACTCTACAGCCGGGACGATTGTCTCAATCTATCACAATTACGGAGAGGCTTCAGCTAAATAACTTCGTAAAGATCCACTGGGAAAATTCATTGGTTTGAGATCTTAGAAATAGATTTTATTTACAGAGAATCTAGGAAAGAGCTGAGCCTATGAGCCAGCCCGTGGCCGTGCTCGTGGGCAGTCCAGCCCCATAGGACAGGCTGTCTGTGCCCTGTGGTCCCCAGTCCTCACCACCCACCAGTACTGGGAGACTTGAAAGTCTTCCTGGAAGAGGATTCAATAAGAGAGAATCATAAATGGTTTGAGCTGGGAGGGATCTTAAAGATCATCTAGTTCCAGCTCCTCCATAGTGGTCCATATAGGATCACAGAGGGATGTTTAAGCCCACCTCTGCTGAGAATAAAAGGATGGGAGGGATTTTATGTCTTAGAGGATTTGATGGCAGTGCCTCTATGCTGGGCAAAGTTTGCAAAGCCTTTCCTGTCTGGTCTGCCCATACTCCATTTTCCAAACTAATGTTATCCTGGGAGGGCTGGCCGGAGATAGGATCATGTTATGGTAACATAACAAATTACCTGCTGTCACCCAGCCCTGATAGCCGGCTGTGGATGTGCTCTTCCCAGTGATCTTTCACTGACATTTAAACCAAGCTGTTTTAAGGATTTAAGAACAGTCATAACGGGTCATAGCAAAGGGCCAGCCAGCCTGGGAGGGGCTCTGGCCACAGCCCTGGGAAGCGCGTAGGAAGAGGCAAATCTGCCCTGCTGCCTTCCCGAGGGCTCTCGCCACCCCCTGCACTGCGGTCAGCTGGAGGAGCCGGGGTGGGATGGGATGGAATGGGATGGGATGGGATGGGATGCTTAAGCCCACGAGGGAATTTTCTCCTACTCATTTCCTTTCTTTTCTTGAACTCAAGTAAATTTTTATCATCTGTGAAATCCTGTGGTGAGATATTGCAAAGCTTAACCCCCTGCTGGGCTCAGGGAAGTTTCCTGGTTCAGCATTTGATGTTTCGTAGGTCATTTCTGCTGTGATTTGGGGTGTACACATGTAGAAACCGATGTGCTCCCGTATCCCAGCCCACATCCCTGGGCTCAGCAGGGCTGATGCTCCTAAATCCCACACATTTTGGTGCTTGAACCCTGTGCATTCCAGGAGACTTTATACACTGGGGTAGCACCAGCAAGCACCCAGTGGGCCCGGTGAGGTGCCCGTTCCCTTCCCAGCACGTTTGGCAGGATCTGTGTTCTGCTGGGGGTGTGCAGGTCAGAACCAGGCTGCCTCTGCTCCGGCCGTGTCCTTGCTGCCAGGCAGAGTGGCACATACAGGGAATAATCATTTGTAAAAAAATTATGTGAGTGGTAGTAGCTGAATAAATCGAGCTTATTTAGTGCTGTCTGAGGGAATGAGCCTGGCTGCTCTCTGGAAGAAGTCATGCACGCTCTGTCAGGGATAACGCTTGTTCCAAGAACTAAACACCAATTTGGCTTCCTTCACCCATTCCCATTTTACCACAATTAACTGTTTCTCCACCGAATGTGACTGGGGCGGTGAGTCTGGATGCAGTCTGGGGGGCTTGGCTCTGCTGGGAAGGGGCTGATCTGGGCAGGGGGTGCTCAGAGCGAGGGGCTCCCGCTGCCTCGTCCCTGCCGGATGGACCTTCCTTCCCCTGCTAATTTAAATACGATAATCTTCGTTTAGCTACTGCATGCAAATCCCTAAATATCGTAATTTTGATTGCCTCCCTAGCAGTTTAAAGGATTATATCTAGGTTATTTTTAGCCCAGATCATTTCCTTGATCTGATTTCCAGGCTCTGCCCAGAAGGAGCGTGAGGCAGGTGGGATGCAGAGGGAAGCCGTGGGGGCTGAGCATCCCAGGCGAGGCTGCAGCCGCAGAGGGGGGTGAAGGAGAGGCCTCCAGGGTGTAGGAGCGGTATTTCCATCTCATGGAGAGTGATGAGTTGCATCATTGCAGCACAGCTGGGCCTGCGGAGGTGGACGTGGTGCTGCAAAGTGGTCCCTCATCTTCTCATGGGCTTGGCAAGAAACCCTGTGATTTTCTTCACCTCCCTCTCAGAGCATGTTTAGGACAGGCAGGAGGTTCAGGACACCCTTTGAGCACCTGCTCTCTCTCCTCCACCTCTGTCCAGCTGGCACAAGGTGCCCAGGCGGTCTCTTCCCTCCCAGCCTGAGGAGGAGCGTTATCTCCCGTGCTTCAAAGGCGGCATCGGCGGCACAGCAAGCCCCTTGCTCCTTTCACTGAGGGATTTAGCTAATGCGCTCTCCAATCCATTTTGCTTCCCTGCAGCTTAATGTGGATTTCCATCCCCGTCTCGCCAGCCCACTTAGGGTGTGCAGCCCTCTGCCAGCCTGGAGGCGGCTCAGCCCCGCCTGTGCCGAGGGCTCCGAGGGCCGAGGCAGGGTCCAGGGTGCTGAGCACCAGACGAGCACTTTGCTGAGCAGCTCCAGAGCCAAGAGAAGGAGTTAAAAAAGAGAAAATCCTGTAACAGCACCTTTAGGCTCCAGAAACCCTGTTCATGCCTCCCTTGTGTCCGCACATCCTGGGGGGCTCTGGCTGGGGAGCCCACAGAGGAGCAGCAGTGTGGCAGCACCAGCTGCGCCATCGGCCCAAGTGATGGCTCTCAGGCTGGTGAGACTTCTCCAGTGATGGAGCAGGAGGTCTGGATTCATCAGTCATGTCACATTACATTATGGGATGCAACGCAACATGGCATGACTGATGCAACCCAACGTTAAATGTCATAGAGCAATGGATCAGCTCAAGGCTACGGTAATTTTATGTGCCCATTTAATCTGGTATTTAAAAACAAACACTCATAGCAATCTGCATCACACGCTACATTTTGCAAAATTGAGCAGCAAATCTGTACCAAGCAAATTATATAATTCTGTCATCTCTCAGCCTTATGTACATGTGTGTAAATACTGCAGTCAGGTTTAAATTGGTGTCTGACTTTCCCCTCACACCATGAGCCTCTCCAGAGCTGTTGCAGAGTGCCCAAGGATGGGCTCTCCACTTTTCAGCCAGTGCTGTAGGCGGGCCCTGGGGACCTGTCCCACTCTGGTGTTCACCACGTCCAGCTGGGCTGCTGCTCTCATCCCCTGCACATGGAGCAGCCCTGCCAGCGCCCAGCCCAGGGACGTCAGCCAGCCTGCTTTAGATCGGTCACTCACACTCTTAGGCTGAAGAGGACGAAGGGTTTTGCCTGGAGCTCATTTTGGCCATGCTTGCCTGAGCTAAGGTGAGTGCAGGCGAGGGGGATGAGGTTCTGCCCCCGCGGCACAGCTGCACCCACAGCTGTCTGCAGCTGCACGGAATTTCAGTGCTTCCCTCTCCCTCGTGGCCTGCAGATGCATCTGCCATGTGTCCTCTCCTCTCCCTGGCACAGGCTCTCCTGCAGACTCAGTCTTGCTGTCTTTCAAAGTATCTTGGTGTTTTGAAAGGGAAAAGCTTCCCCTGTTGTTTTTCCTCCCAGCTCTGTGTCTGTGTGGCCTTGGTTTGTCTCCGCTTGGAGAAAAAAAAATCCCTTAAGTGCTTGCTTACTCCAGCCGAAATGAGGGAAACACTTTGACATGAGCTGAATTTTTAGCAGGTGCTTAAGGGCTGCCCTGGGATGCTTTCCCAGATCAGACCAGGGCAGACCTCTCCAGAGCAGGGGCCATTCCTCCTTTTAATAGCCAGAGCAACAATAATGGTAATTGATGTTTCCCCAGCCTGTCGTAGCACCGTCAGATTTTATGACCAAAAGAAGTACTTTGGTCCTTTTGCCTTGTCGGGCTCCTTTCCCGTGTCCCTGTGCTGGGACGGGAGGGCAGCGGCTCTGGATCCACGTTCCTGCTGCCTGCCCTGCCCAACCTGCAGGGCAGTCATCCCTCACAGGGAATGCTGCTTTTCCTTTAGGAGAAAAGAAGAAAAAAACAGTCAAACCAGACCAAAGGAGCAGACCCACATGGTCTGCCAGGTGTCCCTGCCTGTGTGGGTGTTTCCTGGTGGCATGTGCTGAAGACCTGCCGTTGGCAGCCATCCATGTGGATTCCTGCTCATTCCATCCCCAGTCTCTCACCATTTCAGTTCTTGGTGTGCTTTGCAGGGCTGATGTCTGCATTTGCAAAACACTCTCATGTCAGAGCATCCTCTTCCCAAGCAGAGAGAGCCTGCTGAGGTCTGGAGGCCAGCAGATTTGGGAGAGCATGGGTTTCCCATCAAAATCTCTCCCTTCCAAGGCTTGGTGTTCCCTAGACAGCGTGGCTGGGGCAGGACAGCTCAGCACAACGCAAATCAGAGCCAGGCTGGGCTCAGATGCTGCCAGGCACGCTGGCTGCTGAGCTGGGATCCGTGTTTGTGCACAGACCTTTCCGTGGGGGGCTGTGTTTTGCAGCATTTGCCAGGCTCTTTTCCCTTTAATTTCTCAAGCTGACTGGCAGAGTGCAGCCAGGTAGGGATCCAGAGCCGGACTGGAGCGAGCTGTTCCAGAGAGGCTCTGCAGCCACCGACAGCACAGCCAGACACTGTGGCTGTCTGCAGGGTGTGTGCTCAGCAAACACATCTCCAGGGCTCGGGAGGTGGGGGAAACAGGTAGATGCTTGCAGCCTCGGAAGTCTGTTTTTACATCTTGAATCAGAAACATGCAATGAAAAATTCATATTTCAGTTCAGATCTTATTTTTGGCTCAAGATCAGAAAAAAAAGTTAAGCGGGGAATCTAACGTGCATTTATATTTGCGTAACTTGCTAGCAGTGGAACTGCTTTGTGTCTCACACAGCTCATGCCAAAGTGAAGGACTTGCTCTTTCATTTTCAGCCTGGGGTGAAATTTTACAGTTGAGATTATAGGATCCTGAAAATAATTGTTGCCCCAACCTTAACTCTTACATTATAAATGAGGATGCATCATACTCAGCATGACTGGGAATTACAGAAATTAAGGATGAAAAAGACCTCATCTTCCAGCCAGGGTAGGATTATTTTGTACAGTGTGTTTGATTTTTTAAAGCATTCTCTCTCTCATCATGATGGCCATTTTCCTTCCAGAGCAGTGCTGTTAATGAACACCCCCATTTCAGGAAAGACACAATGGTGATGCCCTCATGCTGTTCTTCTCCAAAAAAAGGCAAGAGCAGGTTCTTTACCTTGCTCTGATATTCTTCTGGCCCAGGGAGCTCAAACCTATTGAGGGCTGAGATGAAGCTGAGGTTTGCTGATGCCAGGGCTGCTGGCATGCGGCTGGCACCCTGTGCCACTGCCAGTGTGTGAGCCCAGGAACAAGGACACCCCAGCCCCAGCTCCTCCCAGGCTTCCTCCTGCCCCTGCCTCTGCCCCGCCACCCTCCCAGCACCCCCCCAGAGCCTGGGCTCAGGGCACAGCACGGGCACTGTCCCCACCCGGTCCCCGCTGTCCGTCCCGCAGGACAGCACCGGGGAGGAGGACAGAGAGCCACAACTCTAGCGACACTGGTTTTCTTCCTAAGCTTATCAGGGCAGATTCCATGGTGGAATGAATAACCAAAAGCTGTAAAAAGGAAGTTTTCTTTCTGTGCTTTCTTTTTCTCCCTCTTTGCCCATCCAGGCTGGCTCCTTTCCACCCTCCTTCCACTTCTCTTTGTTGTTGCTAAAAAGATTAAACTTGTTTGACCAGGTTCTGAGTCAGCACAGTTGTAAGGAGAAGATGAATGAGGCTCTTTAACCCTGCTTATCCCTCCAAATGCCCTCCTCCTGGAAAGAAACACACACACGTATGCTCCGGGAAACATCAGTTTTAATGTCCCTTTTATTTTTAAGTCATTCTTTCCCCCAGTCTTATTTCTACTTCTGTCAGATAATGGGGCTGCTCTCACTCCTGCTGCTCTCTGTGCTGAACCTTTCTCTGCTTTTCCATGCTGAAAGGGCTCTCCCTTTCTTCTGGATCTTCTGCAGTAAGCCAGAGCAGGACGCGTGATCCTGAAAGGCCAAAGTGCTTTTGTTCTTTTGTCCCCAAAACCTTTCCCCTCTCCCCTTGAGTCTCACATCTTGATCCTTTTTTTCCCTTAGTCCTCGGAGGAGTCTGCTTTCAAAACCCTTTTATCCTGGCAGTAAAAATTGGAAGCGTGAAGAGAAAGATGAAAGATGGTACAGAGAGATGGGGCTTAAACCCAGGGACAGCAGGTTTGGGATGGGCTGGGATGCTGCTGGGCAGTGAGGGGGACACCTTGGGGTGCACATTGACCTTGGCACCTGCATCTCCTCATGGGTGGTCACACTTGACATGTCCCATCCGTGTGTGCTCGCATCGTGAGCTCCTGGCACTTGCAGCATCCCAATTTGCCAGGGTCTGACCCAACCTAAGCACATCTTCATGCCCCCTGGGATGGAGCCAAGGCAGAATGAAACTTCAGGGCAGGATTTCAATCTCGCTGTGTTAATTGCTGCCTGCACTCCTGTTTGTTTGACAGCCTGCCACCAAAGTCCATAGAGCTCCAGGAAATTTCTTAAGCTTAAGGCTTGGGAGAGGCAAATATTTTCCTTTCCTGTTTGGGGGGTAAACAGAAGTAAATGGTGCATCCATAATCCTGGAGTCTGCTTTACAAATGCCTTGTGGTGGTACTGCGTGTCATTCATGTAGGTGACTTTTACAATGAAAAATTCCATTTAAGCCTGACCTTTCACGTTCTGGAACATAATAGACTGTGCAACCGAATCGCATCCTGCTGGCGGGGACACCAGTGAACTGGAATATTAGTTTTGTAAGGGAAGGGGACATTTGAATCTTGGAAATTCATTTGTCAGAAGTTGTGTTTGGAACAGGCAGGGGGAGCTTGGTGGGCAGTGCAGGGCACAGAGGCTGCCCCCAGCCTGCCAACACCATGGTCTGGGGGAGGTGAAAATCTCCCTGCTGAAAGGTGACCTGCATTTGGAAACAGTCTCCTAAGAGCCCTCTCTGCAGGGTGTCTGCAGGGCACCAGGAGAATGAAAATGCAGAGAAGGTAAATGAGGCAGAAAGGAGACCTGCTCTTCTGCAAGTGCAGGGTGATGTGTATTTTGTGTGGATGAGATAGGATGGGATGAGGTCTGGCTCCCAGTCCCCAGCACCACTCCCTGTCCTGCCTCTGCCTGGGCCGCAGGGCACAGCGGCAGCTCTTGCAGGTCGGTCTATTTTGGCCGATTTCCAGCCAAACTGGTAATTATTGCTGCCGTGCACCTCACGGGCCTCTTTGTGCAGCAGCTCTCCATGCTGGCTGACGGGGCTGAAATTCCCCCCGTTCCCCGGGCTCACGGGGCCGCAGCGGCTGCTACGCACAGCATTTATGTTAATACACTATCAGACAGCCACATCCCATGGCTTATCATTTTCATCAAGTCTTGGTTTTATGGTTGAAAGGAATTACTTTCAAAAGACCATTACCACCTCCCTGTTTCTCATGGCCTTATGCCTACCTGCTGTTAAGCTTTTATAAAGGCATATTTTTTTTGTGTAAAGCTCATAAAAGCTACTACTCAAGTCCCATGCTTGAGTCCACTTCCCCACTCGCTGCCTGGGACTCTGACTCGGTTGATCCCGGCTGGTGCTGCTGGGAAGCTGGGCAGTGCAGGAGAGAGCAGCTGCTTCCCTGGGGCTGCAGGGCTGAGCGATGGTGCCAGCACAGTAACACCAGGAACGCCGGTGATGAGAATGAGCTGGCCCTTCTCAGGGAGGGCAAGGGGACATCTTGTGTGCTTGGCCATCTTCAGGCAGGGAGAGGGCAGGATGCTGCTGGCCCTGAGCCTGTGGTCCTGCTCATCCCAAGCACAAATTTCAGCACCTCCTTGACCTCTAGGTCCTGTCTTCCTTTTGGAACCGAGCTCCTCAGTGCTGTGGTGGGCAGATGTTCCTGCCCTCGGGCTGTGCTGTTCTAGGGCTGGGGCAGGCACTGCTCTCGGAGCCTGCTGGCAGGGGCAGCATCTCCTTCAGCATTCCTGCCACATCCACTGCTGCTTTACTTTTTATTTTTTCACTGGTGAGTTGAAAAGGGGCAGGCAGCTAGTCACACTGCCTGATAGTCACTTGCCAGTAACATAAAAACTCTTATGCGCCAATATATCAATCAGCGTTATGTGTCAGCCTTGACTACTGCATTCAGCTTCCATCACCCAAACAAAATCATGCTGTAGCAGCTGAGGAGGAGGCTAATACCGATGGCTGGAGGCATGGCTGGGCATACAAAACATGGCCGGGGAGCTGGGTGGCCGAGCTGACTGCCGAAGCCAGGGACAAAAGCTGGGGAGGTGCAGATGCAGGCAGGGGTGGGGTCTGCCCAGCAAAACCTGTGGTGCCCCCTGCCCTGTGGGGACAGGTGTGGTGCTCAGGGAAGCGTGAGGGTGCCCTGCATGTCACTGACCACTGAAGGGTCCACGTTACTTGGCAGCCAAGAGGTGCCCATGGCCCTCGGCAGGAATGTCCGGGGGTCAGTACCTGCAGCTCCCACAGCCCCCTCCTGCTGACCTCCAATCCTGCTCCTCCTCTTTCCATCCAATTACAGTAACTGCAGCCAGTTAAAAGGAGGTAATGGTTTTCCAGAGGGCACTGTGTGCTGTCACCCTCTCCCTATCCAGCAAGGCTGCCGAGAGGCATTTGCTGCTTGTTAGAACCCTCCACAAGCCCAGGCGCCTGTGGCTGCTCCTGGGCAGGGAGAGTGGCCGTGTCCTGGTCCCGAGAGGGGAAGCACTGCCCTGTGCAGGGCTGATGGACTGGGGAGCCACTGCAGCCTGTGCTGGGTCAGGCAGGCATGACTGACAGGGAACGCTAAGGTCTAAGTTATATTTTGGATTAAAAGTACATAGAAATGTAAATGTGCCTGGGGGGCAGTCCCCAGGTCCTTGGCAACCTGCTGATGAGGTGCTCGGGGTTTGCATCCCTCCGGCTTTGCAGAGGACAAGAGGTGCAGTGGGGACTTCCCAAGGACCCCCTTGCAGACCCTCTCTGGCCCCAGGCAGCTGCAGGACACAGCTGTGCTGAGAAGGGACTGCTGGTGCTCCCTGGCTCCCGCAGTGCGGGGGCTCCTGCTCCAGCTGTGCCTCTGGGGGTTTGCGGGATGCAGCCCTTGGCACAGGGCTGGGATCATCCTCACGGCTCTGCTCCCGCCTGGAGCAGTGCTGGCCTCGGCTCTCCCTGCGCTGGTAACCCTGGGATGGAGAGGCTGCAGTGTGGGTGCTTTCACAGCAGCAGAAACCTCCAGGCTTTGTGTTTCTTCATATTCAATATGCGAGTGGCCACTGTATCTCCTGATTATTTAATTTGACTGGAATAAGAGGTATTTGTATTCATTTCCAGAGATGATGTACAGGTCTGATCTTAAACTGATTTGGACAGTATTGTACATCATGAAAAATGAGAATGGGGAAATCTAATGTATGGCTTTTTTTTTTTTTTTAAATAAGGCACTTCACAAACCTGCATGGAATTACAAGAGATAGGCAAATGCTCTCACAAAAGTCTCTCTTAAATGACAAAAGGACATGAAGAATAGCACTGCTCAGCAGCACAAGCTCCAATAATGCCATCACAAGCTTCCTCTGGAGTAGTTTGTAGTACGAGGGCTTTGACAGATGTCCTGTGTCAAATCTTCCCCTGGTCACTGGAGTCATTACCGGTGTTTCCTGTGCCCTCTGCCAGCAGCCCCTGGCCTCTTGGGCAGGGATCTGGCTTTGCCAGGTGCCTGCACAACCCCTGGGCACGTTCACTGTGCCATGTCCATACTCCAGGTCTGGACTCATCACCAGGACTCATCTTGTGCCTGCATTTTGGCTGGGCCAAATGCCACCATAGAACCATAGAATGATTTGGGTTGGAAAGGACTTTAATATCAGCCAGTTCCAACTCTCCCACCACCCCTGTTGTCATTGTGGGGAGTGCATTGTGAGCCTGAAAGGTTCTGCAGCCTGGAGCTGTCTGGGGGATGTGTTTGTCCAGGACAGCCCAGGTTTGGGAGGGTGAGGGGGAGAAGCAAGCGAGCAGCAGGCAGAGGTGAGGGATGGTGCTCAGCGTTTTCAGCAGCAGGGCTCTCCTTGCACACACGGATCTGTGCACAGAGGTGCTGCTCAGCGCTGGGGCGGGCTGCCAGCTGCGAGAGGTGACATCGGTGGCTTAATGACAGCACTCCAGGTGGGAATTAAAGCCGTGGCTGTGGCTTAGCGGGCGCTGTGACCTCTGCAAGGTCCCATTCTGAGCAGTCATTAAAGCTGGTGTGATGAAGGGGGAGAGGCTCGAGCAGGTGCCCTGCCTGGGTCGGAGCACACACACACACCTTGCTGTGTGGTTTCTGTAGCATTTGCTCTCATCTTCCTTCCAAAATCATCGCAGAGCAATTCTGGGAGCTGCTAGGAAACAGCCGTGTGATTGGAGATGGCTGTGTGCCTGTCAGAGGTACAGCAAATGGATCCCCTATGGGAATCTCTTAGGATCAGTTCAAACCTTTCCATGGAAGTACATATGCTTGGATGAGGGCCATATTTTGACCTTGACTGGATGGGAGGTTTTAATTATCAGAGCTGGCTGAATAACACACAACATTTTGCCACAGGCAATTTCCAGGAATTCATTTCAGCATTGCTCACACCTTTTGGGCTCTGCCTGTATGAACACACAAATAAACCCACTCCAAAGCAGGTGTTTTCACCCAAGTCACGTGCTAAGGGCACTGTGATATTATTTACACCTCTTTATGCTGCTTCTGTACTGTGGATATAAATATAACTTACACATTACTGTGTCGCTGAAAAGAAAGTGTGAGATCCCAGTTCCAAGGAGTCACACACGTTCGGTCAGTGCCACAGGGTGGTTTGGGGGTCAAACCTGGATTCACAGCTCTCCACCACCTGCTCCCATGTGGTTCGAGCAGAGGAGCCATTGCAGGCAGCATGACTGTGCTGGGGCACGGCCTGTCCCACCCCACCTCATCCCAGGACGTTGCCTTCAGGGGTGTCCTGCCTCCTTCCCAAAGCACCCCAAAGTCTTTCCTGGGCTGCCCCTCCAGAAAACCAGGGAAGCATTAGGAGGCTTGTAACTTTGAGCCTTAAGAGACGCTTGTTGCTGCTTAAATATATAATAATCAAATGAAGACTGTCTTTTGCTGACTCATGGGAGTGTTCCATCTTTGCCGTGGCATGAAGTGATTTAGCCATTAAGGTTAATGCTCGTCTTCCTGCTGTCTGTTGGAACTCTGGGCCAGGCAATGCAAATAGCTTAGCCAGTATTTTTAAAGGTCATTGTGCATGAAAAAATAAAGATCATACACTGCTCATGGAAATGTTCTTAGTAATCACTGCCTTCTCGGGGGAGGAGGGACGAGGCACTCCTGGAGCATTTATCTCATCCCACTGAGGGTTCGGTGACAACCCTTGAATTTTTGGCAGCTTTAGCTGCAGGTTGGCATCACCTGCAGTCCTCGTGTCCCCCACGTGGTTTGTGTGCTGGGTGAGGTGGTTCTGGCAGTCCCTGAACGCGGAGGATGCCGGCTCCAGGCATGGCATCACCAAGGCACACACACCAGTGATGGGCACACAGGGCAGGACGCACCTCTGGGCTCCTCTTTGGGTTTCCTGCAGAAATCCTTTGGGTTCAGATCTTCCTCTTTTTGCCTTTCCCACAGGACGTCTTGCTCCTAATTTATCTGGGAGGTAATTTTAATCCTTCTCTCCTCAGACAACTGGCTACCTCCATGCATAATTAATTTATTAACACACTAACCTACTTTAAGGTGATAATCTCTTCGGGGTCACAGCAGATCTCAGCCTGGCCTTGTGACAGGAATTTTCAGAGAAGCTAAATTCCTTGGCATCAGGAGGCATCCATCTGGACAGTGCCCGTGGCATTCCCTGCTGACCCCCCATTGCAGCCCCCGGGGTGACCCCCAGCCCCACGGCAAACCCTCTGCACGCAGAGGAGCCGCTGGTGCGTGGGACGGGAGGAGTCGGTCCTTTCGGCAGTGTCCTTCGGTAGTGCCTTTTCTTTGTCTTTCCCGAGTGGAGGTGCTGCATTGTGACTTCCCGGAGGAGGAGAGGAGGGAGCCGCTGCTCTGCTGGCGCTCTGATGTGGGTGTTTAGCACCAGCTCTAATAGCCTCCCCTCTCAGAGAAGTGAACTACATCCTCTGCTCATTACTGCAGCCCTTCAGAGGAAAAGGAGAGGGAGAGAAAAGATCCCATTCAGTCTCGCTGTTTCCAAACAATGCAAAGAGGACGAGGACTCCTGTGTTTGTAGTGAGCTTATATAAGAAATAAGCAATAAATGAGGAAATCCTGGTGACCTGCAGTGTGCCCCAAGCCCTAACGTTTCTGGAGTTTGACTGTCCATGGACAGAGCTGCAAAGTGAAATGAAAGCAGCTTTTAAAGTCTCTATTCTTCTCTTCTGCTGTGAAATTCCTGCCTCTCTTTGTTGCGTATGATCTTTGTTGGTGTTTTCTTTGTGCCTGGAGTAATTTCTGTGTGGAGAGTCTGTTGTGCGGCTCCCCAGCGCTGCCAGCAGTCATTGTTCGTGCTGACACCGACCCTCGCCAGGGAGCGGCTGCTCCGCTCCACTGCTGCTGAGCCATGGGCCAGGGGCTCCAGTGCTGCAGGGGGACAGCAGAGAGACCCCCACCACCCCTGGAGAAAGCACCCACCGCCTCCTCGGGGGCTTCGTACAGCCAAAGGGAATGACAAACCTCGCAGTGGTGAGGGGAGCTTTGGAGAGGGTCGTGCTTCAGGTGGAGGTGGGAGGGTGAGCAGGGCATCACCCATGGCTCTCCTGGTGCCAGGGCTGGGGACATACAGTCCTGCAAAATTTGCCAGAAGGAGCAATCCTGCCTTCTGAGAGAGAGTCAGGAGAGCACTCCACAGGATTTTGAGACTGTATATATGTATGTAGGCCGTATAGAATGGACATTAATGAATATGAAAAAATATTGATATTAATTATCTCAACCTGCTTGAAGTTTCTGAAAAGTACATGTTTGGGGCTCTGCAAGATGCGAGCTGACCTTAATTCTGCTGTCACCGAGCAGGGCGTGCTGACAGCCTTGCACGGGTGCCAATGTTTCTGCAGTGTTGGTTGTCCAGGGGGACAGGTGAGATTATGCACAGTGTGAGAAGTGAAACGTGCCCTGTACGGCTGCAGGAGAGCAGGGATTGAACCTTGTCCTTTATAACTTTTCCGGCTTCTCATCTGTAAACTTCACAGTCAGGGGAACAGATGGGGACAGCTTGGATGTTGCAGATACAATTTGATGTACATGGACTTGAGCCAGTGTCCTGTTGAAGCTGAGGGTTGCCTTCCAGCCTGTGGATCACGGGAAATGAATTAATGCAGGCTCTGGGGTCGTCATAAATATTCCCCCTGTCTGAGGAGTGCTGGTGTGCTGTGTGTGGCTGGAATACCACACTCTGTGAAGGCAGGCTCTAGTCCAAAGCTGCGTGGAGCTCCTCACCCCGATGAAACACTTGCTCTTGCTGGGAGTTTTTCAGCCTGGCTGGGGAGCAGGGTGACACACACAGGGAAGGGATGATGGTGAATATTCCCGGAGAAGCCTGTGTGACTGCTGGGAGGTCAAAGCCAGGGCTGGGCAGGGCCCTTGGCTGAGCCAGATCCTCTGCAGAGAGCGGAGGGCGCAGAGCAGGGGGTGCCCGTGGGGGCTGCTCACACCAGGGCTGGGCAGCCCCTGCTCCTCGGCTGGCACTGGAGGGAGGGGAGCAGGCACCCAGCCTCCATGCACCCTCCTCCAGAGGGGACCTGCTGCAGATCCTCTTCCAGGTTTAGCCCATCTGGGTGACGAGTTCACCCTCCTGGACACCCACAAGCCACTCCGTGCCATCAGAGATGTGGGATGTTCCGTCCTCTCTGTCACTCGCCCCTGTGCTTCAGTGTCTGGCTGTCACTCCGAGGCATTACAGCCTGGCTAGGCGACATCATTTATTCGTTTTGCCCCTCTGCTGGAGGATGTCTCCTGGGTGTTTGGAGAGGCAAAGCAGAGCTTACACACAACTTGGCTGTGTGACTGTGAGCTGGTAAATCAAGCAGAGAGACGTGTCACCCTGGCTTGGGACGCTGCCGTTGTCCCTGGCTCGGCTGGCAGTGCCCTCGCTGTCCGCAGTGGCTCTGGGGCCATGGCGCCGTGCTGGCAGTAAAACCTGGCTGTAAAACTTCAAGTCTCTCTGGAAGCAGAAATGGGGGATTCAGTCCTCCCCTTCTCTCCTCCCTCTCCGCCACATTTCCTTGGAATAAAGCTGCAAAGCTGCTTTAAACTCCTTCCTTGGCTTGTCCTGCTGAGGCGAGTTGCATCTGCCTGTCATGTCACGTTAGTGTTCGCTGGGAGCCACGCCATGACATCCCAAGCAGACTGGCGTACCATGGAAATAAAGTTGCTCTATGTGAAAATGGAAAAGTCGTCGCTTTCCAGAAAGTAGGCTGGAGAACATCAGCTGCAAATGGGAGTGGGAAAAAAAAATCTTGTTTGAGTGGATGAAGGGCTTGCTTTTAAAAGGCAGACCCAACTTCCACCGATGTCAGTGGAAAGCCTTACACAAACGTTAATGGCTATGGAGTCATGCCCTAAAGCATTATATTTTTTGGGATGATGTCAAATTGTAGCATCTTAAACGAAGCTTTTGTGTTACTATAATAAGGGTTTTTTTCTGAGTCACAACTTAGGTTAGGTCTTTAGTGAAGTCACTTCACCTCTCCCTGCCCCTGAAAAACAGCTCTCATGAAACCTGTGAAACTTTATCGAGTGCTTTGAGATCTATTGGTGGAGCGAGGCTGTTGGGGATGTATTGTTGTCACTCTCACTAGAGAATGATTTGAGGGAGGAAAAATGTTTGTGATTCTTTGGACAGATCTGCCGAGGGTGAAAAAAATGAGTAATTTGTCCCCTATTAAAACGTTGTGAAATACTCTGACTCCGGAATAATTTCCCTAGTGCTTTTGGAAACCCCCTGAGTTCAAAGCATCCACCCCCTGACGCTCCAGCCTAAGCTGTATCTTGTAATCTCCGCTGTACCCTTTGGGAAATCTCCCCACGGCTTTGTGTACACAAGAGAGACTCTTCTAAGGAAATTTTATTAAGAAAGACATTTTTTTAAAAGTGGGATTTAAATAGTAAGCTACATTCTGTCTGTCAGCAGTTCTCTCCCTTCATGCGCAGTGGATCCTGCTCTGGAATAGATATCCATCTCCTGCCAGGCATCTCTGATAAGGAGATGGGGCTGGCTGCAAGGGTGGGGGAGCACGGGGGGCCTGAGCGCCCCAGCTGCTTTGGGAGAGGCTGGAGCTGGCAGCCCCCAGCTCTGCCACCCTCTCCTGGGCACTGGGAGAGGTGGAAAGGGGAGCTCTCACTCCCAGAGCAGCTCCTCCAGCCTGGGGCAGGTCACCTCCAGCTGGCCCCAGGGACAAGGACGGTGCTGGCCCTTGGCATGTCTGTGAGTTACATCTCTGTTCAAGGACATGCTTTGGAACAGGCTGGTAGCTGATTTTTATTGTCCGGGGTGGTCGTCGTGGGGGGAGGACACTCAGACTTGTCCTACTGTTTCCCTGAATTCCCATCATAATCATATCAGGGAGGTAGCAACAGCCAGCTGATTATTATGGATTCTTTTTGCATTGCTCTGATAAATACTGTCCACAGGGTATGTTGCAACAAATGTTACAAGTCCCAAATACAGCACTTCAGAGGCAGCGCACAACTTGATAATCTCATTATTTGCTACTCCTACACAATATAAGAGCATCATCAGATCAGCCTTATGTTTTGCTGCAATAGAAATAATTAATAAAAATCAAACTGTCACCTATAATGTCTTTAAAAAGCAATAGAGAACTAAAAGCTACTCTGAAAGAGCTCCAGGACTAGAGCTTTTGCAACTTCTCACCTGAAAAAGGGAAGAATCGTTTTGCATTCAGATTCACTTTGAATGTTGTAAATACTTTATGGTACTTTACTTGCAGAAAATGGTGAATTTTTAAGGGCTTATTTGTAAAACATGAATTTTGAGCTTTTAGGAAGAGCGGTTTTTACCAGGTGCTCATTCTCAGGGACACGGGTGGCTGAGCAAGGCGCAGTTCTCACTGCAGAGCCTCACTCCCAAGAGCCCACAGCCACCTTCCCATGGCAATCTTGAAGCCTGAGATGTTAACACAGGTTAACAATTAATCAGAACACAGATCTACCTGCCCACGTGGTGGTTCTGAACTGCTCCCTTAGTTGTGCTAAATGTGGAGGGATCCGCTCCGCAGAGCAGGAAGGCAGAGGAGGGAGAACATTCGGAGAACGCTTCGTGGGGAAGCGTTTCTCAAGGTGTCCTCATGCGGACTCAGCTGGGGCAGGGAAGGGGAATGACAGCTCGGTGTGGCACGCAGAGCTCCGTGGTGCTGTCCCTGCAGAGGGACTGCCAGCTGGCCCTGGAGGACACGGCATCACAGAATATCCTCGGCTGGAAGGCACCCCCAGTCCAGCTCGTGGCCCTGCCCAGGACAGCTCCAGGAGTCACACCGTGTGCCTGAGAGAGTTGTCAACACTTCTTGAGCTCTGTCAGGCCCAGCACTGTGACCGTTCTGTGGGGAGCTCATTCCAGAGCCCAAACACCCTCTGGGGGAAGAACCTTTCTCTAATGTCCAGCCTAAACCTCCCCTGACACAGCTTCAGGCCATTCCCTCGGCTCCTGTCCCTGGTCACACAGAGCAGAGATCAGGGTCTGTCCCTGCTCTTCCCCTCCCGAGGAAGCTGTACCTGCTCTGGGGTCTCCCCTCTGTCTCCTCGAGGCTGAACAAACCAAGCACCCCCGGTGCTCCTGGTGTGGCTTCCTTCAGCCCCTTCAGCCTCTCCACAGCCCTCCTTTGGGAGCTCGTGAGGATGCTCTAGACCTCACCAGTGTGTTTGGGCCGTGGTTTGAGCTTGGGCCAGCCTAACTCAGGTAGGAGTGCATCCAGCACAGCATCCCCATATGGTGCTGATGGGATTATTTTCCATTCGGACCAAAATACTTTGACTTCCCTGCCCTTAACCAGCCCATGCTGGGCTGGAGGTGCCCGAGCAATGAGCAGGAGGCTCTGGCTGTGCCTAAGGAATACCCCAAGGGGTTGGCATTGCTAAGCACGTTTAAAAGCAGCAGCAGCAGCAGGAGCTCTGTATTCATAATAAAAAATTCTTCAGCAAGCAAAGCAGTCTAAGGAGATAGAAGGGAGCCTGCCCAGTTGGGAGTCATTTGCAGATGGTTCTGGTTCATTTGTTGACTGCTTTTTCTCTGTCTTCATCAGCCACCACTTCCCTTGGCTTAGCAGCACACTCTGAGCACATTCTTTGCTTTAAGCACCTGAGAAGTCCCATTGACTTCAATGGGGCGACTAATGCTCCTGATTAAAGGTAAGTAACTGCTTCAGTGTTTTGCTGAATCTGAGCCTTGGGAATAGAAATAAATGGAAGGATCCTGCTTGTACAGGGGGGAAACTTCTAGGGAGATGTTTACACTGGAGGTAGAAGAATATTTACTCTGGAGGCATGGCAAATTTCCTATCTACAGTGTCTTTGGCAATCTCCTTTTGGGAATCTATCCACGCTGCTTGTGTGGCTCCAGACTGAACTTGGACCATTTACTCTCATGGTTGCAGGAGGAGAAAATTTATTTCCCTGCTGTGGCCTGGCATGTAAACAAGAAAATGATGATAGTGAGTAGCTCCCCTCTTGAGGGGAGGCGAGGAAGGCACTATTCACCTTTTTAATCTTTAAAAATTTCATATTAGTATAAATTTAAAGCCATGAAATAGGAGTGCTGCGGAAAATCCGGGTTACGCTCAGACCTTCCTGCCTGACCTGGGCCAAACCCCTGTGAGCCCTGCACGCCTCCCTCGTTTATCCATCTGTAGGCAGGGGATGATGACACTGGTGTCACTGGTGAGGGGCTTCATGGCCTGCTGACAGCAGGACGCTCCTTACAGAGGTGAGGGTGAGGAGGCAGGAGGGTTTGCTGGGCCAGTGGCCAGGGAAGCCGTGGCTGGAGATCCCTCCCTGCACCAAAGCCCACTCACAGCCGATCCTGAGCTTCAGGGACTGACAGCCTGATGAGGTTTGTGATCTTTTGTCTCTAATAGTTATGACTCCTAGTTATGAGTTTTAATTGTGTTTTATCGGCAAACAGCAGACAAGTTTCCAGTTCCTTAGGATCCATAGTGTAAGGTCAACAATGAGTGAATAAGAGCACATACCAAATGTTTTGGAGGAGGGAGAGGAAGGAAAGAAGCCATCTCACCTTTCAGAGCGCAAAGAACGTGGCAGGGTGACCCCACTTGCCACCAAACCGGGGTGGGAGAAGCAAAAGAAGCGCTCCCTGAGCACTTGGTTTGAGGCTGGCTCGGTGGTGCCCCAGGCTGGTCCCTGCAAAGGCTCCGGGTGGGCAATGCCAGGTGGGAACAGGTCTGCACTGAACGATACCTGGCGGTGAGAGCGATGTCTCTGAGAGCGCTAAGGGCTGGCGAGGACCAGGACAGAACTAATGGGCCACTGGCCTCGGGGGACTAATGGGCTGGCTAATAAGGACACGGATTTTGACATCGCAGAGCAAATAAGAATTGGCAGGCATTAACCTCAGACATGTCTGCTACCTAGAGAAATCCAAGCCCCTCTCTCACTCTTGGTTCTGTTTAGCATATTAATGTTTAATTCCATTAGCATCAGCAGCGGTGCTGCTGCTCAGCCTGGGAGCTGCTTGGGCGAGCCTCAGGAGGGGCCGCTCTTGGAGCGGGGTCCCTGCAGCTGGCCAGGAGCCAGGCTCAGCCCCTGCCCCTGCCCCAGCTCGGCAGCAGTTGCTGACACTGCTGTGGCTCCCAGCATCTGCCTCTTGTTTGTGCTCCCCTGCTAATTCAGCATCAGCCGCTGCTGCCCGCTCCACAGGCTGTCTCCTCCCTGACACATGGCTTCTGCATTCCATTTCTGTTCTCCTCAGGGATTTGCCATCTTTCTTTCCCTCTCCCCTCCGCTTTCACCCCTTTGCCTTTCTTGTTCAGGGTGCAATTCCTCTGTCCTTCCAGGAGAAGCGAGGTTGCAGGGGCTGCTTCCAGGATGGAAATAGGACGGGGCAAGAGCTCCTCACAAAGAAATGAACCACGTTGATTCATCTCCTCAAGTCTCCCCGCTCTGCTCCCCTCGCTAAGTGGCGGTGGCAGCAGCAGCATGGTGTTCAGTGGTGCATTTGCCTGTGTTCGACCCGGCAGCCCTGCACCTCTGCAGGGAGGATTGATCACAGGAGGACAGGAAAGAAGCAGACCCAATGTCTGGTGCGATTCCTTGCAGAGCTTATAAATCTAATCAGTGAGGTGGTGTTCTATTTTTCTCTCCTTTTTCCCCTTAATGTTTCCCTTTAAACGAGATATTAAAAATAGGAATATTAATTTGGCAGATGGTGCAATTGGGCTTTTGGCAGGAGTCTGCACACTGTGCTGCGGAGTTGCAGACCTCCGTCTCCACGCTGGAGCACTGAGCGATGCTCTGGCTCCTCTCCAGGCTCTGCCTTCCTCCAGCTCCTGCTCCCTCCTCCAGCTCTCAGTGCTGGGGCAGAGGGAGTCCTGATGGGTCCTTGTTCCAGCTGCAGCCAAGTAGATTTGATTTCTGACAGTTCTGAGCCATCACCAAAGGGTGGAGAGTTTGTTTCTGTTTTAATTGCAGCCGGGTTTGATGGCAGTGGGACCATTGTATGTGCAGTGCTTTACTTCTGTGGGGTTCAGTTGAGTCTCTGTTCTGAGTTTATGTGGGGCTCCTGCCTGCCCTGGGCTTTCTGCAGCATCCAAAAATCCCTTCTCAGGAGGGTCTGTGGGGGCTGAGTGTGATGGCTAGATGCAAGCAGAGCATTTCCAACCAGAGTCTTCTCTGGGCATGGGGTCCTTTTTTGTTTCTTTTTCTTTTTTTGCTGTGTTCTGGTTGGTCTCAGCTCCATGCAAGGGGAGGGTTCTGGTATTTCATTGCTTTCCATTGCCTGAATTTTCAGAAACACTACAGAGTTAAGTTTCCCCTAAATTTTCTCTGCTGGAGCTTTGGCCCAATGCTGCAATTTCACCAGGAGCAAAATGAGCCCTAATTAATCCCAGCATCTATGTTGTGTCCCTTTCGTCCATCTGTAGCATCCTGTTGTTTAACATGCCTCTCCTCACGCTGTGCCTAAGCCCAGCCTCAGTTTCTCGGGGCTGTACCTCAGCAGGGTCCTGGGAATGGCCGGGAACAAAGGCAGAGCCAGGCCTCGCACTTGCTGCTCATTTTTCACATGCACACAAAGATTTTTTGTTTTCCGAATTCTTTTGGCATTTTTTTGTTGTTCTTTGAACTCCTTCTGGCTTGTCTGTCTTTGTTAGAATGTGATGCCCAGATCTGGGTGTGTTGCTTCAAACAGCAGCCTGACGAGCCCTGGGAAGAGCAGAATAATTACCTTGCAGGGATGCAGCAGCCTGGTGGTATTGACTTCTGTTCAATCGATCATCCCCCCAGACCACTCTCTGTTGGATAGATGTTTGGCCAGCTATCTCCATACAGCCTCTCTCCTTTTGTTTATTCCTTCCTATGTGTTAATCTTTTGCATTTGTCCTGCTGAATCTCTTTGTATTGATTGCAGGCCACTTCTTTAATTCATCAAGCTCGTATTGTATTTTATTCCTGTCCTGCAAATTATTTGCTACCCTCCCATCCTGGTAAAATGCTCAGATTTCATTAGCATACCCCTGGTCTGGCTTCCAAGTTGTTAATAAAACTATTGAATTGTATTGACCTTGCAGGGCACTCAGTGGGACCCCACTTAACATTTCTGCCCACTGGACTCTGACCTGTTGAGGTACTTGCACATGTATTTTTAATCAGCAGTACATCTTTGCTCTCGTAGTTCATCTCATTTACACTATGTAAGGAGCCATATGATGTTTTGATAATAAAAATTATGATCTGTGTAGCTCCCACGGCCCGCCCGAGGACGTTCCTGGTGATAGATACAGTATCTGACACGCTGCTCTCTGAGCCCTTGTCTGCTGATGAGCTGCCGATAACAATGGGCAGGATTTGTGTAAAATCTGAAATTAAAATATTGTATTGCATTGTCAAAAAAAAAACAACTCTCCAAGGCCTTGAGCACGTAACGAGACTCCCCCATTCTGCAGAGCTTTCCTGCCCCATGCCCTGGCCGGACCGGGGCTGGGATTTGTGGAGTGCTCAGCATCCCTCAGACTCCGCTGCAGCCAGCGGCGTGCCCGGGCTCCTGCGGGCTCTGGCTGATGGACAGCACAAAGGTGGGCAGTTTGCACAGCCAGGGCTGTGCTGAGCTGCTGCACGAGGTGAAGCTCTTCCCTAGAGCCCGGGGAGAGCCCAAAGGGTCAGTCCCTGGCTCTGGGAGGGGTGGTGGCATCTCACACCTTCTGTGGCTGTCCCAGCCCCCGGGTGGGCTCACCTCCCCACCAGATGCTCTGTTCTGCAAAGGAGCTTATCTTTAGCATGTTTTCCTCGCTCTGCTGGGGATAGAAATTGCCTTTAAGTAAAGGGAGAGGTGACAGAGAAAAAAAACCCCACTAATTCAGTAATGTGCTTTTGACTGCCAGAACCAGCTTGCATTTCACACTCCTGCTTTCGGTGGTTGCTGCTGCCAGGGCTGGATGCTGCTCCATTTGCCATCGCCAGAGAAGGCTTGAAGGCCAGTGCTTCCTGGGAGCATCCGCTCAGTTTTGGTCCTGACTGTTCTGAGCCATCACCAAAGGGTGAAGGGCTCATTTCTGTTTTAATTGCAGGCAGATTTGATGGCAGTGGGAGCACTGTAAATGCGGAAACACCACAGATCCTTGGCCAGCAAACATCAGCCTATCCCTTGACCGCTGATGTAAAATATGTTCCCACCACATGAGAAAATGAAGCCCTAATAAAAATGGACCTACTGATCTTGAGACCATTTTAGAAAATTTGGGGACAAATTGCTCTGGCAGCCTTTGCCTGGATGGGGCTTGCCTGACTTTCATCTCTGTAGTTCATTGGTGGGTACCCCCCATACACTTCATTTAATGCCCTTTCCTTTCATCTGGGGTTAGAGGGGAGCTGAGCTGTGCTTATCCAGATTTCCCTCACCCTCCTGGCACACAGCATTCTTGCCCCCTCACCTTCCCTCATCCTCCCCGAGGGGCTGGGGACAATGAGGGGGTCTCGCATTGCTCCCCCCGGCCCTGGGGCTGTGCCTGGCCGTGTCCCACTGCTCCTTTCCTCTGCAGGGTGTCTGTGCTCTGCCACTGCTGCCTGTGCCTGTGACAGCTCCTTTTCCTGCTAACTGTTATTGAATTACAGAGCCTCTTAATTGTCTCCTTTTCCTTGAAGACTAAATCAAAGCAACTCTTTAGTTCATTAGTCTCCTTGCTGTCTGTCAGAACTGACTTTTTTGACTGAGCTTGTCAGGCTGTACTCCTCCTCCCTTCTCTCCCAGTGACTCTGAAGGAATCCACCCTTCAGTGGTGTTTTTTATGCCTCAAAGTTGCATTTTGGGGACTCCCCTGTGCTCCCCAGTGAGAACCACTCACAGTTGCGTGGGGGGATCAACAGAAGTGAGGGGAAGGGGTGGCCGGTCCTGTCCCACCTGTCCAGCCCTCCATCCCTGGTGGACAACTGAGATTCCAAAGAGTCTGCTTGAAGCTGAATATCTGACTGAGTGGCCAAAATCCCTGGCTTCCTGGGCAGAAACACCTCTTCCCACCACTTCTGGGACAGTCAGACCTCAGGAAACCATCAGCTTCTGCCAACAAAGTTATGAAGGGCCTTAAAGCCAAGGGAGTTGGGATTCAGTCAGTGGGGGCTAAATGCCACGAGACACTGTTATTTTTATGTGGTGTGAGAGCTGTGTGCCCAAGCAGGCTGGTTTTCGTCTCTGGGGCTCCCTACAGAGTACAGCAGTGTTTGTATGGGGTGAGGCTGCAGGGATGTCCGGCACCCAGCTCCATCAGCCTTCCGCTGCCAGGGCCAGTCCTGGCATCATTCTCTGTCACAGCCAGAGCCCACCCTGGTGACGGCTGTGTCGGTGTGACCTCAGCTTGTCTCTCCCACAGCAGCAGATCACCCATGTGTGACACAACCAAACCCACAGGGCTGCCCCCACTCACCTGCTCTGGTCAGCCCTACCTAAAGTGAGTCCCTGCTTTTTGGGTGCTCCCAGGGAGATCTGCAAGGTCAGTCGTGTGGGAGAGCACAGCTGCACTTGGGGAAGGCTGGCAGGATCTGGCCCATGGTGCCTGACATATGGTAAGGCAAGATATCTTCCCTTGCGTGCGGATCCAAAAATTATTCCTACAAGGTGCGGAGTTACGTTGATTGTATTACTGGATTATCAAATGATTAAAGCCATTAACAATCCACTCTTGAGCAATCAACGTAACAATGTTTAGTTGCCTTGCAGTAACAATTAAAAGATGAAGCAATTTGCAATAATTAGGTAGTATCTGGAAAAAGTAGTCCTCATTAAGAGAAGTTAAAAAGACTTTTTCTTATGGTTGAGATGAACCTAGCAGGCCAATTTTGCTCCTTCTCGCCCTCTTTCCTTCCCCCTCTGCATTTTAAGAAAACAATCTGTTCTTTTTTAGCCTTTTATTCCAGCAAAGATCAAAGGGGATGTAATGACTGGATGGCTCCCTCTGCACTCAGGGGATGGTGGGAATCACGGGACCGTGGTGCCGGGCTTGGGAGCTCCTTTTCCCAGGGAAGCTGTCCCGAGTTTGTGCTGAGTTGTCAGGCTGTGTGCTGCCCAGTGGGATTTCAGACCACAGAGTCTCAGCAGTTTCTCTAGCAGGGGAGGTTTTGGGAGCCAGCACTTGCTCAGGCACGTGCCTGGCTCTTGCCCTCCCTCAGCCCTCACAGAGCACCGGGCATCCCTGCCAGGCTGTGCTGTCCTGGCAGGTCATCGGCTGCCCACGAGCGCTGCCCAGCAGAGCTGGCTGCTGCAGGGCCAGCAGCAGGGTCAGCAGCAGGGCCAGCAGCAGGGTCAGCAGCAGGGTCAGCAGCAGAGCAGGCTGCTGCAGGGTCAGCAGCAGGGTCAGCAGCAGGGTCAGCAGCAGAGCTGGCTGCTGCAGGGTCAGCAGCAGGGTCAGCAGCAGAGTGGGATGCTGCAGGGTCAGCAGCAGGGTCAGCAGCAGGGTGGGATGCTGCAAGAGAAATGTTGTGTTGTCCCCATGCCACTGGGGCGCCGAGCCCCTGGCAGAGGGCTCCAGCTGCTGCCCCAGCTGTGGGGGGCTGCTGCAGACCCTGCATGCCCCCACACACGTGCAGATGGGCTCACATGAGAACTCTTGTGCATGAGAAGATAGTGCATCCTCGGTGCTCAGGAGTAGGAAAGCGAGTCAGAGCCCAGTGCTGATTTTTCTTTATACATATTTAGCTGAACTCCAGTGTTTTGAGGTAATGAGTCAGGATTTTGGAATACTTGATGCTGGTCATTCCCCTGTTCTGATGACCATTGGAATTTGCTCTAAAGGAGGGCTCATCTGTGTGCATATATTTTAACAGAGGCTGGTGCTCGTGCTGGGGCTGGTGGCTCAGAAGATGCTCCATTTCCCCATGCAGTGAAAAGGCAGACATGTTGCTATTCTGTGTCAAGTCTCCAGGCACATACTTGGGTGATATTCCTTTGTGTTTAGTGCCATCAGCCACAGGGAAGTGGAGGAAGAGAGATGTGGGATGTGCTTTGTGGCCAGGCTCTGTACGAAACGTGTGTGTCCACGTGCTGGTCTCTGCATGTGGAAGTAAAACCTAATCCAGTGCTTGTGTGTGGAAGTGAGTATCCACTGTGGAGGTGCACTGGGGAACTTCCAGTAACAGGTTTGTCAGATCCATAGCTCATGCTGGGATGGGCATGTTACTTCACTGAAAAATAATCTCCTTGGTGACAGTCCAATCATCCTGTCTGGAAGATTCTGCTCCAGAATTTCAAACAGATTTTCTACCTGAAGGTACAAGTGAAGATGTTCAGGTCAATAAGTAATTACAGACATTGGGATCTGGCTACTACCCTGGGATTCCCTCTTCTGCTCTGGCAGAATGAGCTGTGGCCAGGATCTCCTCTGGCTGGCAGCAGGCAGGGCTTTGATTATCTGCTCCACCCAAATGGCAGCTGGTCCATGGCCTCTGAACCACACTGGGACACATGTGTCCCTGGAGAAATGCCATCTATCTCCACACGGAGCTCAGAGCTGTACTGATGGTGCTCAGGAGCTCCATCGAACGCAGAAATGCCAGTGCTGAACGCCAGCTTGGGATGGAGTGCACACAAATGGGGTGGCCACGCTCACCTGCAGCTCCCTGAAGCAGAAGAGTGGAGTGGCCTCCACCACGTTTTGGGTCTGTGTGGCAGAACCTGGGGTATGGGATTCCCAGCACCACGGACAACCTACAGAGAGGGTGTGTTGAGGGGGAAGGGCCTGGATTGCCACTGGTGATGCAGCACCAGTATGTCCTCCTCTGCTGTGTCCATATGGAGTACCATCTGCTGGGGATGCAGACTGTGCCTTCGCGCTTCCCTGCAACACGCAGCTGCTGGGATGCGCATTGCCATTCGAGGCACAAAAATTAGGAATTATATCAGATACTGTAAAGTTGTCACGAACGATATGAACTGATAGGAGCCGATGTTCTTTAGCAAACTACTGCTGTCACAAATAGAAAATGAGAATGGATTGAGCTACATTAGGACTGTGAGAGTAAATCATCTGCAGTTTCTGGATATTTAGAAATACAAGGATACCCTGAAGGTATCTTTTGCTGATGAGAAGACTGGAGTGAAAAAGGCATTTGAATAGTGGATAGACAGGAAAGACGCGGTCACTATGATAATTTATATAGTCCTCAGAAGCAGAGCAGCATCTGAAATAAAGGCTCACAAATACCTCAGAAAAGACTCTTGCACATGTTGGCTGCATCTTTTCTTGGCCTTTCGTGTCATGGCTGGAGCAGGGCTGACACCAAAGGGGCACCGTTGCATGTTCTCTGCTGGGCACGGGAGATGCAGATCAGACACGTTTGTTCTCGTGTCTGGTGGAAGATGAACATGGATTACAGCGCAGGTGTGGCAGCAAGGACCTGACTCCATCCATCACTGTCACTAGCTGACGTTGGTGGATGCCACATGAATGCATCATCCTTTTTGAGCCTAAAGCTCGTGCAAGCCAGGCCCTCCCAAGGGGATCAAAGAGGGGATCCCGGGACACGGGGCTGGAAGGAGCTGTCAGGACAGCTGCAGCATCTCTGGCGACACCAAAGCTCAGGGGAGGAGCTGGAGGCAGCTCAGCAGCGTGGCCAGGGGCTGCTGGGGCTGTGGTGCTCTCAGGCCAGCCAGGGTGGGCACAGCATGGGCAGTGGGACAGCAGGGCATGGCCAGCCGCCTCTCCTGCCTGGGGCGGGCTGGGGGCAGCCCTGATTGAGGAAGAGGGGATGTAATGCAAGAGTGACTGAAGGATGTTTTGATGTTTCTCTTGACTGTCATTCAGCATTTCTTAAAAAATCCTGCCGGTTGCAAATGTAGATGAAAACCCACTGTTTTTCTACTGTCGTCCTCCTCAACCGCTCCCAATTTTTTCTGCAAAAATATCAGTGTATTCTCTTGCCCCCAGGGAAGCATCTGCTATTAATCCTGCCTCTTAAGGACCCCTAAGGGACCCCAGCCCCCCACAGTGCCCCTTGTTTGGGGCGCCCATGGCTGTGTGTGCCCCGAGGGCGCTGGCCCTGGCTGGGCTGGGTGGTGGCACAGCTCAGCGTGCAGCAGCAGCTCTGCTGTGACCGTGGGGACGGGGTGGGCACCCAAGTGTGGGGCTGTTGTTCCACCCCTGGCAGCGCAGTGAGCCCCTTGCTGAGCACCCCGGGCCTGTGGGCAGCACTGGGAGGACTCACACTGTGGGTGCTTTGCCTTGGGCTCAGCAGAGCTAACGTGGGGCTCTGGGATGAGCATTTCAAATGCTGGTGACAGACTAGCGTTTGTCTTGGGCTATATTTATGCTGCCAGGCATTCAAACTACTTCCCAGAGTAATGGACTCTGCCAAAATAATTTATTCCTGATTTCAACAGTGTGTGTGCATCTTTCTGCTTTTATTCACAAATAAAAGTTATGTGGAATGCTGTCTTACAAGAACAGAAATATATTTAGTGATTCAGGTGGTGTTATAAAGCATGAAAATGAAGCTCATGTTGTCAGTCAGTGGTAGGCTAAGATGTATTTATACCTTTGGTCATAATTTCTTTGCTCTAAAATACGTGGTTCAGGGTTTGAAGTTGCACAGGAAAAGCAATAGCACTTACAGGGGAACTGTAACAGAGATGCTTTAAAGAAAAATTCCATGTGTGAGTATATGTATGTATATACAACACATACTTTGTAATATCTATTTATCTGTCTATAATATGTTTTAAACCAAATATACTGTCAGTGCAAAACAGAGCCTTGTGTTTTGCTGAATTTATTAGGAATTTTCAAAGTCTGAGCATGTCAAACAAGTCCTGAATTGGCCACAATTATTAAGGCTGATGTTTTTATTTTAATGGGGCTAGACACCCTGCTGTACTGGGCAGGCCACAGCTGCCTCCAGCAGCTCATGGTGCTGCTGCAAATTAATAGGAATAGGTTATTTCCATTTTGGAAATGGAGATAAATGATATATTTGGTCCCATCCAGGAAATCTGCAGCAGAGTAGAAAATTAAGCCTCTGTCACCGAGTCTCCTCCAAGCACTGCAGCCATGAGCCTGTCCCATTTCTTGTCTCTATCAAAGGTTTCCAAGTGTTTTTAAGTCCCAAGATCAGTTTGGCACAGATCTATGGTGCTTTTATGCCAATCTTGAAAGCAGTAATTATATAATTGCTTGCAAAATCACCTATAGCGAAAGATTACACAGTTCCTGATGCTGATTGCTACTCCAGTCAAGCTCCTGGAATGCCTTTCAGAGTGCTGCCTGCTCCCCTGGCTGTTCCCAGGCACACGAGGTGCTCGGTGCAGGTGCTCCCCCCCTCATTTCTGGTTTTCTCCCCACCCGGGGGTCCATGTACAGCAAGCTGGGGGGGAAAGCTGTGCCCAGGGACTCGTGCAAAGGATGCTGAGCCCTGGCTAAGGGGGCTCTTGGGGAGGGGCTGCTGTGAGCAGCTCCTGTGGGTGTTTGTCCCTGGCTGCTGGGCACGAAGCGTGGTGGGTGTGTGAGCACACTGAGCTTCCACGCTCCAGGTTATGCTGCCACTACTTGTGTTTTTCCCCAGGAGAAGGACCAGGCACACCTGCCCTCTCCGCAAAGAGAAACCCCACAAGCCGAGGTCCATGACCCATCCTCCAGCCCAGGAGAAGTTCCCTGGCTGGTCATAAATTCTCGTTAGGCTGGTGCTGCCAAATGATGGGTGGCCGAGGGTTGGCACAGGGTAAGCCGGCTCCTGACTACTCACTCATATTCACACTTGCACTGATTTCTGGTTGCAATGGTGGCTGCTCAGCAGCACATGCAGAGCACAGTATGTGGGGAATTAATTAGCTGTGTACTTCTCTGAGGGAGTTATTCTGCCGGAGCCCGGGGCACCGCAGCGATAGCGTGCCTTCTCGAAGCAGCAGGGTCAGCCCTGCCTTTCTGCTGCCATAGCAGCTCCAGAGCTGCCAGGGCAGGGCTTTGCCTCTGTTCCTGCATTTCTCTCTGCTGAGGAGGCAAAGGCACTTCCCAGCTGTCCCTCTTGAGGCAGAGGTGCTGGGCCAGCAGCAGCTCCACCCTGGCGAGATCACAATGCTGCACTGGTGAGGGGCTCGGCTTGCCCGAGAGCTCTCTGCAGCCACAGCAGGGGATTATTATTTTATTTTTTTTTTCCCTGCTTGATCTTATATTTCCACCTTGGACTGCTGTGCAAATAAGCTGGGAGATGGGCTGCATGTCGGAGTTGGACCAGAAGCTGGCCAGAGGCCCTTGCATATGAAGTTGTTTGATGTCTGCTCCCTGCCCTGATCTATTTATAGCCGAGAACTTTCTGCAAATTTGAATTTCGTTTTATGAAAACTTACCCAAACTTTCTTTAAATGCTTCCTTGTCCCTGCAGTCCTTGTGGAAAGGTCAAGCTGTACTCATCAATGTATTGATTACACATTTCTCCTTCTATTGATTCTGGTTAAAGACTCTCATGATAGGTGCCCTGGATACTAATCCCTAAATGCATTGGAGAGTGCAGGAAAAGAGGAATAATCTCCTAAAATTGTTTCGTGGTTTGCTAGCTTTTTACATGTCAGCCATGATTTACCTCTACAGAACAGACTTGAAATCTTGGGGAAAAGATAATTCCTCTGATTTCAGAATTTTTGATGTTAGGCATTTAGGGAACAACAAAGATTTAGTCATTGTGTGTGGCTTGAAAGGAAGAAGTGTTTTTTTTCCCATTCCAGCTTTGTGAAAGAGTATCACCTTTGTATTGAAATACAGAAGGAAGAATGTAATCCTGGTTGAGACCCGTCCACACGTAGCTTGGCAGAAGCTGCTATGTTCAGTCTCAGCAGCCCCTCACAGCCAGGAGGAGCTGTATTTCTTGTTACTGATGCAAGGCTCTGGCTTACCATGAAATCTTCATTTCTTTTATTATGGGGCAAAGGGCCCACGGTGGCAGATGCATTTGGTTGAATTATCTCCTGTGGTGTTGTCACAGCTCTGCTGACACCCAAGTTTCACTTTCTTACACCGTGTTCAGTCCAATTCTGTCAGCTTCATTGCGAATTCCTTTCAAGCTGCAGGATGTAACGCAGTAATTAGCACCGTTCCCTGCACGAGTGCCGGAAAAGAGGCACCAGGGGATTGAACTAATATCCCCTCTGTAGGGGCTTCTTGCAAAGCGGTGGACAGGAGCAGAGGAGAAGGAGAACGCCTCAACCAGAGTGTGCAGCTGAGGCTGCTCCGAAGGCTTGGCACGGCAGGGGAAGGAGAGCTGCGGGCGGGAAGCCAGGCCAAGCGGGGTAATCATGTCAGGGTGAGATGGAGGAGTTCATCCTCACTGTAGGGAGCACATAACTGAGCAAGAAGCCGTGGCTGATTATGTTTGGGCACAAGAGGATGGCTCCCAGTGGCACACCTGGCAGAGCTCTGCTGTGCCCCACATAGCACGGGCGGGCTCCGTGCTGGAGCTGGCACACCGAGCTCTGGGTGAGGAGGAGCGGCCGAGGTGAGGCTGCTCCTGCCACGGGCAGTGCTTCAGCTGATGTGGATGGCCAGCACGGTGAGGGATGTCCAGCTGCACAGGGGTGAAGGGAACCAGATGCTGCGCTCACAAACCCAACCAAACTACCCTAATGCCATTTGTTAGTTAATTAGTTGCCAAGAAGGTGGTAATTGGAGCAATCTTTGCTGTTGGCAATAGGAGAATTTAATGTGCAAAGACCTTGTGCCATCCAAGACACCCAAGACCTTGAAGGTTACAAGCAGAATGAGCTCAGCCAGCTTCCAGAGGAGCTGGTCAATGGATGGGTCAGGGAGGTGCCAAATCCAGCAGTGCCAGGCACAGCCCCTCGCAGCCATCGCACTGCATTCCCTCCGCTGTGTTTCAAGGCACAGCAGCTTTGCAAAGACCACATTGATCTGAAATTTAAATCCAATGTAGTAACTTAAGCATTTTAAAATGCCTGTGAATCAATGAAAATGATTGAAGTCAAAATCCAGATGGCCACATAGCTGTATCATATAATACCGGCCAAAGGTTGTCTTTCTCTGAGCAAGGGTATCTTCTAACACAGACTTAATCTTCAAAGAATTTTAAATGCTGCAAAATACTCATCCTAGCAAAAGTCTTTAATATGAGCCTTTTCTCTGCCCCCTTAGTAATCGTCAGTGCTGTCACTGGGATTGTGATCTAATGCTTTATGGATGTTTTTCTGCTTCACGCTTCCTAACACTCTGGGAGTGAGTCATGTGCACTGGTGAGCGCAGCACCAGGAGCGGATCTGATTGAAAAATGCACGGAGATTGTCTGAGAATACGCTCAGGGTCTCCCAGGATCTTTGCTGCAGACCATGGTAGCAGTTCTCACCAGATAAGCCAGAAGATACTAAATGTGATGGGTATTTAGGATTTGTTTTCAGAGCATAATCCTACTAATACTTTCCTCTCCATTTGTCTGATCGATGCAAACGTCACTGGAGCAGGCTGGTCAAAACCTGCAGGATTATTGGGTGGAAATCATTGCCTCTGATCACAGACAGGGACTTGGAGAGACAAGGAGCAAAGGATCAGGGTTTCTTACGGCACCTCTAAGGTCCTTGCGCTGAATGAAGCTGTGAATGAATGGGATTTGCTCAGGGCACTGGGCTTTGTGGAGGGGCTCTCATGCGAGTCCTGTCTTCTGAAGGCTTGACTAACCCCATGCCCATGTGTGCCTGGGGAATGTTCCCTGATATGTTTCTATTTAATAAAAAAACTCCTTCCACGTCTTGGACGTGCCAGCAGAAGGCGTTTGGCCTGCTGGACTTTAGCTTATCTCTGCAGCATGGGAAAAAGGGCTTCCTTCAGTTTCTGTTGAATCAGCTGCAAATCATTTCCAGACAGCGATGTCTCCTACTTCTTGTACTGTGGGAAACAGTAAATAATTGTCCCCTTTATTTTTCCTACGTGACATTCCTGATTTTATAGCCTCCTTAGGTAGCTCTTCCCCAGGGGTACGGAGTCCCAGCCCAGGTAATGGTTCTTGGATGGCAGCCCTTTCACAGCTATGTCCACATCTGTGCTCTTTATGTATCATTTCCAGCTGAACACATTTAGAAACTGCAGACCAAAGCAGGGCACTTCCCATTTCAAATAGAAATATGCTGGGCAGTCCAGAGTGCAAATAACTTTCTCCACTGCAAGCGCTTTTTTAGTTTTGTTTCTATGGAACAGCTGTTATTTCAAGAGAAGTTTTGATTTTTTCTCCATGGCTCCTTAGTTTCTTTAAAGCCCCTGGGTGCCAACAGCACTTTGGGGACTCCCATAGCTTACATCAGCTGCAGCCCCCTAATTCCCACACCAGGGGGAAATAATCTGGTTTTGATGCTCCCCACAGGTACCTGCCAGGACAGATCAGCTAGATAAAGTCCTTAAAAATGGGTGGCATCAATGTCTGTGCCTCAGTCTTTGCCCCACATCCTAAATTTCTGGTTTTAAATGGGCTCTACAAGGTCAAGATTCCAAGTGTGAGGCACTCAGCTATTCTGATGGTGAAGACTATGGGCACACAGGTATACATAAGGATTATTTCCACCTTTAGATTGGAATAAAAATTGCACATGAAACATTTGGGACTACCCAACCTATAGATTTTATTGAGCTAGAACCCTGTCTTCTGAAAAATCCGCATTGTAAGGTTTTGATTGCATCTCAGAAACTGCTAGAGGAATTGTATTCTAATGTGGTTTATTTTCCTCTCATGGCTTTCAGGAGGCATACACCCACATGAGGCTATTCTAAATGATGGTGTCATTACATTTGAACCCTTAGTAAAAGGGTGGTTTTCGGCAATTGAATTCATATGTGTAATTTTGAATTTTTGTTTTGTTTCTGTATACAAATTAAGGTCTCTGCTGGTACAAACACAGCTTTCTAGTGAGCCTGGAGGTGTTGAAATGAAAATTAGAACAGTGCAAAGGTTTTTTTTTTGTTTATTTTTTTTTTAATGAGGTCTGTAAGGCATGGACTTGAGTTTGCCGCAACCTGAAAGCTCAGTCCAGAATCATAACAAAACCTGAATTACAGCAGGGCTCCCAGACCTTGGCAGTGTGGGATCCTTGTGATTTTTGCATGACCAGGGTGAGAGGAACCAGCTCTTAGTGACAGCAGCTCCAGCTCTCTCAGCCTGGCTCCAGAGCAGAGGGGCTGAGCCCTCTGAGCATCTTTGTGTCTCCTCTGGACTCATTCCAACAGGTCTGTGTCCTTCCTGTGCTGGGGACATTCTCTCTGGGACACCAAGGACTGCCCATGTCCTGTGACCTGAAGCAAGTCATCAGAATGCCCCTTTGTCCCTCAACACGTCCGTGTCTCTCCTCCAGACAGGGGATTTTGCCCCCTGTGCTCCATCACAGCGGGGCAGGAGCAGTACAGACCCTGATCCCCCTCCTCGCATTAAGTCATGATTTGGAAAAGCAGCAAGTCCTGCTTTACTTCCCACATCTGGGTTATGAGATATCCATGTCTTGAATTATAATGTTTTAATACAGACACATAAAACTTCCTGCCTTAAGACACAAAATGATCTGTAACTATTAGGGATTAGAGTTGAATGTTCCTGTTGGGGGAGTTTGAATCCTAAGGCTGCTCAGGGGATTTTAATACTCTTGTCTGGAACAGCTGGTGCCAGTGGAAGTGTGCTGGATGAGACAGGCAATGGGCCTTGTCTTATCTCTCATTCCTCTTTTCATATATTTTTATTTCCATCTGTGAGAGATGTGCCTGTGTTTCAAGATATGAGCTGAGAGCAGGCAACGTGGATTATCAGTGGAAAGACTGAACAGGGAGGCAGGAGAGCCCAGGGAAGCAGGAATGCAGCAGAGAGGCAGAGCAGAACTAGAGACCAGGAGATGGCAGAAAACAAGTGGGGCTTTTGGTAGACCCTGAGTGATGGAAGCAAGGGGATTGGATGGTGGAAAGGCAAATGGACAAAACCTCCAAAGGGAGACAAAAAGCTGGGGACAGGTGAAAACTGAGAAGGGAAGAAGTTTGCATTGGAGAGCAGGCACTAGACGAGAAACAGGCAAGGGTTGAACAGCAGGAGAAACCGCAGAAAACATCTGAGGGAGACACAATCCCTGCATTACATGGGAAAACGTGCACAGGGGAAGGAGCAATTTCCCTGTTATTCCTGCAGCATCAGCCATAGATTCTATACAGCAGAGCAGGATCGTGATGTACATGTTTCTCTACAAAAAGATTGTCTCCACCTTACAAAACTTTTCACTTAAGAGACAAAACAAACACAGACACTGAGATGGAAAAGTAGAGGATAATGACACACAGTTTGGACATGAAAGGCGCCCTTTTAAATGTTGTTTGCAACACATGAACAGTCTAATCGATGTCTGTATTTTTATAGCACAAACTGGCATCTTAAAAAATGTTTGAGGAGAACAGGGTGAATATTTACAAAGACTCTGTGTTATCCTGAAGGATAAGGAGAGAAGGTAAGGAAGGGTTTCCTGAGGAATAGAATAGCAGAGATTCGCACCATTCGGCTAAAATGGTGAGAGTCAGCTTGGACTGGGAGTGATGGTTAGTTGTGTGGAGAACACATGGAGATGTACAGATTTTGTTTGTTAAAACAGGGATTAGGGCTGTGGGAAATCTGTACAAAGTGGTGTGTGGTGAGGAAAGGTGCTGATTTTGGCAGCAATATTCACTGTGAGATTTAATTCCTCAAGATCATGGAAAATGTCACGTTAATTGAGGTCTGAGATAATGAGAGTGCAGACAACAGCTCTGGTGATGTAGATGAGTATGGAATGCAAGGGGATATAATGCAGAATTTTAAAAATTCAGACAAGCTCTGGATGTGAGGTTGTAAAAGCTCCAAGCAGAGGCTGTGTGTGAGAAAGGTGCCCTAATGACCAGCAGAACAGTGATGGCATGAGGAGAAGGGGGTGACCATGTGAGGGCAAGGGATGTCCTTTACCTTGAGGAGAGAAACTGGATCCACTGTCTGTGAAGGAAAATGAGGACAGCAGACAATGGAAAGAATAAGTTATCTGCCTGTGTGAGAAACATTCTTTCAGCACAGAAAAGATTCACCCAGGGCAAGAGAAGAAATAACTCTAATCACCACCCACCTGCTCCTCTCAGGCATCTTTGCTAATGCCTCACTTCAGTGTGGTGCTTCACCAGCTGAGGCAGACTGAGATGAAGAATTGCTGTGTGCAGCTCCTCCATTTACCCTTCTTTCATCCTCCAGAAACCTCTCCAACATCCAAGAGCAGGAATATTGCAGGGTTATTGTTCATCTGTGGATGCAGAGTGCAAGTGTGCAGTGCAGCTCACAGCTGCTGAGACAACCTGTGCTTATCCCCAGCTGCGCAAACATCTGCTTAGGTGCTTGAGGAAGATGATCCTCTTGGTCCTGTTGTTTAACTCATCCTATGTGTCCCAGAATACTCTAGGGGAAGGGGAGAGAATCCTAAGCCATTAACTGTGATCATCAAAACTACAGCCCTGGATTTTATTCAGCATCTGCATCCTCCATTTGGCAGCCAAAAGTCCATACTTACCCCTAAGGCGAGAGCCCATTTGCCCATTCCTGTGCTTGCACTGTGGGCTTGCAATGGCTTTGAAGAGAGCGGCTCAGCAGAGCATTTTTAGGGCTGGGAAATGGTTAATAGCTCCTGTATTGCTCTGCACACTTCCCATACTGCTCCACTTTATGCAGTGCCATCCATCACAGTGTGAGAGGTGCTCAGCGATCACCCACGCCAGCCATGGCACCGCTGCGATGCCACAGCCTGTGCCTTGCCATCCTCCTCACACCCTTCCCCTGGGCTGCTCGGGGAAAAGACATCTCAGCCTGCCTCAGGAGCACCATTAAGGGAGAAAACAAGCTGGCAGATATCAGTTTTGAGCCATTGTTATCTGATTTATTGTGAAAGTCACCTCTTTTGATTTAGGTGGTGCTGATAGTGAATGAGAAAACATGTGTTTCTAAAACAATGGCAATGAAAACATTTCTTGTCAGGGACTGTAGTTTATTGTCTTACTGCTTGAAAAGTAAAATATCCAGCAGGGAAGACACTGTGTCATCATAAAGCAAATGTGGATTATACAACACAACAATAACTTCACGGGTAATGCCCAGAGCTGCTTCTGAGCACAAGTTATGTTGAGTGGTTTGTACTCAGTGATGGTGCGAAGCCCCTTCGTCACCCAGAGGTCTTCCAGAGCCGGGTTTCTACAGCTGAAAATATGACACATCTGGCTGTGACTGAGCCTTCATTTAATTTTGGCTCTTGACCTGTTCTTTCCGCCTGGGAAGGATCCCTGTGGTTTGGTTCAGCACCTCCTTGCTTTCCTGTGGTAGGTGGCCCTCACAAAAGCCATCTCCATTGAGACATGTCTCAGGGTGCCTGAGAAGAAAAGCCTCTTCAGAATCAGCATTTGTGTTCATATTTACTGTCTGGGACAGAGCATGACTTCAGCTTCACTTCTGAGAAGGAGCTGCTGGTCTCGGTGCAGGCGCTTGGCAGCACATCCTGCATCTCTTTGCCCCTCTCATTTTGCTGCCTGGGCTCCTCTCCCCGATTCTGTTTGACAATGTTTTCTTTCCCCATCTGGCAAGTCAGCTCACCTCCAAGCCTTATCATATTTAAATGTTTAACTGCTCTCAGACCTTAATTAAGAGTAGTGGCAGCAGCAATAGCTGTAGCTGTAGGAATGGCAGTGATTTTTCCTATCTTAAATTTTAATGGCTTTTGTACAAGGCTTTCCAGAAAGGGTGATTAATGGTACCCAGAGAGGCTGAGGTAAATGTTTCTCCACGCTGATTCTGCCCTTTCTATTCATGACCCCCTTTCTTGACATGAAAAACTAAAAGGTCCATTTAGAAATAATTCTGTGATTATATTTTTTTCTGGGGTTCAGTAGGTGCTTAATACACCACTTAATATATGTGTTGAATAGGAACTGATTTCTTAAAGACCCAGCTCTTGGTGGTCTCCATGCCAACTCAGCTTTGCTTTGAGCAGTAATTACTAATATTGTTGGTAGTCTCCAAGGATTTGGTGGTTTTTGGAGACTAAGCTTCCCTAGGCTAACCTTTATTTTTTTAATATTTTGTACCAGGCTGAAAAGAGTAGGTGGACTTTTCATTTGATAGAAACATCTGTGCCCGAAGTTTTATTGTTTTAGGTTTGTAGAATGGGTTGTTGAATCATAAGGTGTAAAACATCTGTTTGCATTTGCAGTGAGACACCTAATGGAGTCTTTAGACCAAAAAAAGAAGAGGAAAAAACCCAACAATGTCAAAAGATGTGAAAACCCTTAGGTCAAATGGCAGCATCGTGATTATTGTCTTGGACAGAAAATATTTATTGTGGCTTGTAACTGTGTCCACCAGGCAGTTAATTAGCAGAGTGTAGATATTGTCACAGTGGAAGCAAATGAATGCAATTCATAGCAAATCCTCCAAGATAAGCAGCAGACACAAAGGTGATTAAGCTGTCAATAAAGAAAAAACACAGAGTGGGGGGACAAGCAGGTGGATTTCAGTACATGCCCACAAACTAAACCTGTGCCCCTAAGCAGGGCAGGCGTTTACACTGATAATATTTGTACTCCCGCAACGCCTCTGAGCTTCAGCCACGAACCGCGATCCCACGCCGTCCTGATCCTGAGCAAGGAATGCCTCTGCATTAAAGATCTTATGATTTAAACATTAGCCAGGAGACAGGAGATGGGCATGAGCAGACAGAGGAGCGTGTCCGTGGTACCGGTGAGGGCTGCTCAGAGCGGCGCAGCCCGGCCCAGCACGACCACAACCTGCCTGCTGTCATTTGCTTGTCTTGTAAGCAACACGGCAAAGGCATTGGCATTTTGACAGTGCAGATACCGTGCAGAGATCTTCCCAACCATTAATTAAGCATCGGAGAGCCGCAGCAGTATTATCACAATCTCGTTTTGCAATCAGGAGATCCGAGACAGCTTTGCGATGCTGGGCTGGGTAGCCCAAGGCTACTTGGCTGCGCAGTGGCAGCGTGAGGGGCTGAACCTTGCCATCCTCACTGGCATTCCCATGCTCGCTTCTCCCAGCTGACTGCACAAAGAGATGATTATAAGAGGTATTTACTTGTATTTCAAAGCATGGGAACAAAGGCAGTAGCGAAAGCAAAACTTTAGATGACAGAGTGAAGAAAAATGATGATACATTTTTAGAATTACAGTATTGTCATCCTGAGTTGGAAAGAGCTCAGATCTAAGCTCCCAGGTTGTTTTTTTAGCTATGTAGGAGCATTTCTGCTTCCTCTTAGCTTGGCACAGTCTAAGATTAGCATGTGAGCGCCTCTGGCTCACTGAGCCTGGCTGCGCACATGCCTTCTCTTTAGATCATCAGAGTACCGGCTCCAGGTTTGGACAGGTTATTTCAGATTATTGGGTCATTCGTGTGGTTATGGACCTCTGTAAAACCAGTACTCTGCCTCACAGTGCTTCCCTCCCTAATAACAGCTATGTGGTATTACTGCTACAATACTTTAAACAGATGTTTTTAGGCTGTATCTAGTAAAGACAATAAGCTTTCATGATTTTTATTTTGTCTTTCTGGAAACCGAATATGTTTCCTATGGCTTATGACCACAATTCATTTCTAAGTGATTTTCCCTGGCCAATTTCCATTTATCATTTAACTAATCTAGGAACAAAGATGAGGTATTCTGCAAGAAGGTATATGACTCTGTAATCATTCTACCTTCATATCCCCTTTGGGGGGAATTATCAGAGATAAAATGACCTTCCTGGCTATCAAGCATTGCCAGTGTAACACGGATGGATAATATGACACCCCTGACACAGAGCCAAAGGCAGGTCGAGCTGATCGTGCTGTACCCGGACCTGAAAATGACAGAAAGTTGATTAAAATGAATGTGAGAAAGAAGTCTGAGAGTGAGGGGAGCCCTCTGCCAGCTTGCAGGAGAGTGGGGAATCTCACTGTGATGTATGGCCTTTACTGTACTTTTCATTTGGACCATGATGAGGGAAATCTACCATTTTACTGTCCTCTCAAGGGACCTTGTTCTGTTCTCTTCATGCTCTTTAGGAGGAAACCATACCTAGTGGATGCCTGGAAGAAGATGGTCACTGGCATCCTGTACAACAGCGTTTGACATCGGCAAGACTCAGTTTCCCCATTTGTTGGATGATGAGTATGGTACATCTTTTATATGAGCTGTTAAGAGCTTGGGTTGGTGAACTTGTAGCATGCTCCATCACACAAAACTACATGGAAAAATCAATATTCTATATTAGTGTGACTATTTATTTTTCCTCCAGAGACTTCTAGAGCAGGCAACAAGATACTTTAGCACTTATTTGCTCAACTTTTGGGCTGAGAAAGTTACGTAAGATTTTTGCTTTTTATACTCCCAGGAGCTCTTATCACACTTCTTGGGTAGGCAGCCATCTGTGGCATGTAACACTGCAGAACAGTGTCTAACAGAACTGAAATTGCAGACGAAAGTCTGGAAAAGACTTTCATGTAGACCCTCAAACTTGAATTTGGCCAAGGGAAATTAATTTTGTTAGTTCTATCAAGATTTTTGCTGCTCAGAAGCATATGATGAGATATCAGAAGGGATGCAGAAGCCTTGATGGTCCCATTGTGAGCTTCCTTAGAGACTAATTTGGAGAGTTGGTAAATATGGATGGGGCCAAGGGGTCATACCTGACCCCCAATGGTGAGGATTTTGGCTTTAGCCATGGCTGCTGGGACTGTACATTTATTCCTATTCTTTAGAGCAGTGTTCTATTTAACACGAGGGTTTGCAGAGGGAATATCCTAAGGAGCTGTTTGTTTTAGATACCATCTTCCTTTAAATAAGAAACATTGAACCTGGGCTTTCAGGGAGAAAAATAAGCAGAAGAGATGGCCAAAAATGCGCTTCCTCAGACGCAGGAAAGCAGGGCCGGAGGCACAGCTCTGACAGGAGCCACGCAGCCCACGGATCTGAGGGGAGGTGAGTGGTTCCACTCATCACGTCCTGTTAGTGCCATCGGCGTGCACTCGCTGCTAAGTATCCTGCTGACAGAGCAGAGAGGTTCTGAAGTCCTCTAACTTCATTTTCCGGTTCATCCTCAGGAATAGTTGTGCAAAGAGCATGATTTATCATGACTGTTATGGTGATCTACCTTGATTTAGTGGTGAAATTACAATGATGGATCATACTTAATTATGATCATTAAAAGACATCAAAAATGTAATCGGCTGTTCATCATATACCTTATAAAGGAAAAAAAAAAACCTCAGAATTTTAAAGACTGGGACTCTAGGTGTTGATAAAATTAGAATATGTTTTATTCATGCTGTGACACAGCGTTCTTCCTTCACTGATCTCCTTGTCCAGGCATTTAACTTCAGAGGCATTGGGGAAGGATTTGGATGAGAATTTAATGAAGTATAAACAACCATGGGTCCTGGTTTTTCCACGGACCCTGTGGGGTGCAGGTTGTGCCCCATGTTAAAATGAAATCCACTGGGCTCCATCCACGGGGAGAGCTTGTGCAGCAACACAGGCTGCAGATCAGCACCTTGGTACGAGCTGTTTGGATTCTGGAAAAGCAGATTTGCCCCTATTTGACCTTGATTAAAGTCTAGCACAGTTTAATGAGGCAACATAAAATGCAAGTCAAATGCTCAATAGGGAAAATCTTGTCAGACATAAGGAACAATTGGGATCAAGTCAGTCAGGGCTTCCTTGGGCTTTTAATGACCTGTTAGATTCGGCTTTACTGAGGGTTTTATAAAAAAACCTAGGTGATAATGACTGAAGGGAGCATCATTAGTATTGGAGTGAAATGGCTAATGGCTCCAGATTGCTCACAGGTGTCAGAGAAGAAAAGTTTCTCCCTGGAAAGCAAGCTTTGCGCTCACCCCACGGATGCTCTTGGCTCTGCAGGAGTGCCCATCAAGGTTAATGGGGACGAGATCCCCCTTTTACTGGGGAGCCACCAGAATGTGTGCAGAGGAGAGGGAAGAGCTCAGCACTGGCATCCCTTCCTTCCTTGGTGCCAAACCTGCTGAGGGCAGTTTGGCAAGATCCGGGGAGAAACCATATGGCTGAAGGCAGGGACTGGAACATTTGATAAATATTACCATTAGAGTGTGTTACTAGTAGAGTTCAGTGCCATAACAGGAAAGGAAAGATGTTCTTTGATCGTGGTCTGCAGCTATCTGAGCAGCAAATCTTTTTGTTGGACACTTCTGCTCAGCAAAGTGCAGGAGTCCATCCAGGGAGCTGAACACAGACATATCTGTCTGTGACGGTAATTAACGTTGGCACCATTTACCACATTTCCTTTGGATCCTCAGAGTCTAGCTATGAGCAAATCAAAGCAGGATACATTTTCCAAGAGGTTTGCTTTGATTGAAAAGAGAATTCAGGGAAGTCCAGTGGCCTCTATTATACAGCACTCCAACTCAGATGATTGCTTATCCTATTTGGCTCCAAAACCTGTAACACATTATCATGCCCCAGTTAACAGATGGCAAACTCAAGACCAGAAAGATGTGCCCAAGGTCATACAAGGTTGGGGGACTCAGAGGGTATGGAAAACATCTGGTAATTGCCTGTTGCAGCGAAATGATGCCACAGAGAATCTCTGCCAGTGGTCAGCAGGAGAAGCGGGGTCCTTGTGAGGTCTCCGTGCCCGTGGAGGTGCTCGCTCCCGCGGGAGACAGCCGAGTACCGCGTGCAGGGGCTGCTGCCTTCCCCCAGAACAGAAACAGCTCACAGGGCGACACCATTGACTCATCTTCTCCCCTTCTTCAGGGTGGCACCGGGGCTCCCCTTGCAGCTGGGTGTGAGCGCACTCGGCCCCAGGGCTGACCTGACTGAGCTGCTCCTGCGTGAGGAGGGGCAGCCGCTCCTCCTCCCTCTGACCCAGCTCTGAGTCTTGGGCTGGGAGCCGCGCTGGGGCATTCCCGAGGAAGCTGGCGTGGAGGAAGGACCCTCATGGTGTGCTGGGTGCTCAGGTTGCTCCTTTCTAGAGCTGAGAGCGGCTGGACTTTTATCTTCTCACTGCTGCAATCCAAGCCAATGGCTGTGCAGCAGGGTTTTGACCTTTTAGTTTAGAAAAGCTTCACTTCTTGCCAAAAGGGCAAATTTTTACAAGTATGTTTCCTTCTCTTCTGTGGGCCCGGTGTGCACGTAACTTACTTTTCATAGTAAGAGCAAAGTGTTTTCACAGAGACAATTGAAAGAAATTAAGAATGGCACATCAGGATCATTTATATCATGTGTATCTCAGAAAGTTCATCAATTCATATTACATTAGGGAATATGTAAACTAAATGTGCACTCATTTGGCATAGTCCTCAGAGCAATTATTCTTCAGTTGATTTAGTACACTTGATAAAAATAAAGGTTAAGGAGGATGTTAATTTGGGATTTTTTTTCTGGTTTTTATAAAGTATTAGAATGCAGATTAATTCCAGACTTTATAATACTGCATCCAATTCACTATCATAAAAATAACTTGCATAAATCAGTGAAGTGGGCCTGATCCTTGTGCTCTAACATTCACAGGGGTTTTTGACATTGACTTCTATAGGAGCAGGCCCAATGTCAAAACCTAGATATAACATGAATCCGTGCCAGACACGTTAGAGCTCTGCTAGGAACATCCTCATTGGAGCATAATAATATGTGAGAGAGAGACACACACTGCAAGCACTCCTGGGGTTGGGGGCCCTGGGCAAAATGTTGGTGGCAGAACTAATTCTAGTCTGAGGAAATGAGAAAGCCAGTGTCGTGAAATGTTGTTGCTTCCAAATCTCAGCCCATCAGACTACCCAAGACCTACATTTTTCTGTCCAATTTTGGGGGTGGGGGAGTGTTGGCAGGACATCCTCTGGAGACAGTGAAAAGAGATAAAACTACTGCAGATTTTTTTTTCCTCTGAGTTCAAGAGAGACGAGTGAAAAACCTGCCAGAGCTGCCCTAAAATTGCTAATGAAAGAGAGTGAGAGAGGCATTTGCTTCAATATGCTCAGCCAAAATGGGATTTTCAAAGGAGTCTGGATAAAGACATCAGACACAAAGAAATCAGTGCCTAATAAAAGAACTTACCTGAGTCAATCCTGCTGATTGGCTTCAATAGCAGACATGTGGGTGTTGAAGCAGAATTCACTGCAGAAGTTTTAAAAAAAAAAGAGAGAGAATGAAGAGGAAAAAGAAAAATAACATCCAAGTAGTAGGGAATGCTAATAGCACAAGTAGGAGAGGGTCCTGCCTCTGCAGGGTTAAGAGACTGCTTCACAGCAGCTGGGAGGAGTGGTGGTAGTCCTCTCCCTCAGGAATAAATCAAACCTATATCCTGATGTGGATCTGGGGGCAGACGAAGTGAAGGAAATCTTCCCAGAAGAAAAACAGGATTATAGAAGTATTGAATGAGGAATTACATGGGAGTTATATACGGGAGATTTCACTGTAGAAAAATGGGGTTACATATATAAACCTGTGGTTCAGTTCAGAAAACTCTTATCCATGGCCTTGTGACTGAGGGATGGCACATCTTCATTCTATTTTCGCTGCCACTCCCTGTCACCGGTGCTGCAGGACAGCCCTTGTGTCCCTAAGCTGCCATCCCAGGCACGGGAGAAGGCTTTCTCCATGGATGTTTCCCCACGCACTGACCCTACATCCCTGGTGCATTTGGGGTTTGCAGACAGCCCATCCTCCCTGGCAAATCCCAGCAGCAGCAGCAGCACAGGGCCAGGAACATCAGGAACCCACACGCAGGGAGTGCGAGTTACTCACCATCCTTTCCCCATTCCTTGGCATTGCCAGCCCTGAGAAATCTGCTCCTGACAGTGCTCTTAACAACTGTGTCTGCAGAGGGATGGGAAGTCAGGTCTTCCTTTTATCCTTTCTGCATCTCCCTTCTGTTCCCTGCCCAGGCGGGTCCAGGTTCCCGAGGACACGTGTACCCAAGCAGGGAAGACTTTACTTTGCTCCTTTCACATAGACTTTATTTGGATTTGTATATGTAGGAGACAGCTGGATTCACGAGACATGCCAAGTTTCAGACATCCTTGGTCCAAATCCTGTTGAACCATGTGCATCCAATTCTCCTCCCTCCCCCGCGCTCGGAGGAGCGGGGGAAGCGCTGCAACGCCCCGCGCCTGCATCGCTGCGAAAAGAGCCTCGCCTTGGCTCAGGAACGGCCTCTAGAATTAGGCACAGATCGCCTGTCCTAAACACAACCATCGCAGGATTTGTTCCCATCGTTTGCACAGCCTTGGGTGTTTTCTGGAAGAGCTGTCCAAGCGCAGGCCTGAGGGGTTCCGGTGAGGATGGTTGGGAGCTCTGGTCTGCACAGGGGCTTTACTTTGTATTATCAGGCAGCACAGGCGGGCCCATGGTGCCTCACTTCCATTAAGCTCATTTTTTGGACCAATGAGTAAAACTACACATTTCTACATTTTTGGAATAAGAGAAGCATGCTGAGCTGGAGTTCTCAAGATGCCAAATGTGATTTCACAGCCACTATCCAGATAGAATTGGCCTTTAACATCATCCAAGAAATTCTTATACACAGAAATTATTCTGTCATACGTAAAATGGCCCAAGTAATTTGGGTGAGTTATTAATAAACTTTGCCTTGCTGTAATCCATGATCAATTTATGATGTTCTTGAATTTCCTTCTAATTCAGTTATTTCTTGCTAGATAAGTTGGACAAATAAGTTTTGGCCTGTTGACTGCATGTAAGTGATTAATTAATTGCATATTTCTGGATGCTGGAGTTTAAGTGTATTGGCCAGTTTAATTGGATCAGTAGACCACATGGTGTACTTATGTTCTCAGGTTGGATGGATACTTCTCCTTGAAAGAATCCTCCAAGAATAAAAATTCCTGATCAAGCATTTAGAGCAGGCATGCTGGCTGAAATGCCAGGATGCAGGCAACCACAAACTCAATCAATTACGCGATTACACTACTGGCATCCCGGAAAGCGAAGTGCTGCATTGTGCAAGCCTTTTTCCAAAAGAGAATTCCAGCTCGAGAAAATATTCATAGAAGTATTACCTAATAATCACTTTGCCAAGCTCACTCCTGCCAGTAAGTTCAGTTGTTAAAACACATGTAAAGTACAAGCTCAACTGAAGCAAATTTCGATGAAAATTATGTACAGCACATGCTTTCATCCGCTCTGCCGAGCTCTCACGGTGCTGATATTAAAGGGATCAGCAACATCTCTCTTTGCACCATGTTTATTGCAGTTTTATATAACCTGAATGCCACGTACATCCTGGCTCTGTCATTAATTTTAAGCTAGGTCAAATTCATACATATTAGATAATAAGCATTTTTAGTCCCCAAATGTGTACGTTAATTAATTTTATTTCATTCAGTGTAATTGTCCTTATAGCTCTGTGCTCATTAAAAGGAGAGGTTGAGAATCCTCCTTTGTGCTAGGCTTAATTTGGGTGGAAATCACAGAAGCTGCCTTACAACTTCTCTGTCAATGTGGATGAGCTCTGACTTGCAGGAAACCCCCTCCTCCCCACCACTATTACTGACTCAGGAGTCATTTCCAATTCCTCAGTGTAAGCACACATCACTCTAAGGAGACAGAAGTTACATCTAAAGGAGTAGAAATAGCCAGGAAGACCTAGTTTTGTGTATTTTCCTTTTGAAAGATCTGAGCACCTAGTACTGAATAGAAATACCTACAACGAAGCAGGTGCTGGAGGGTCACCTCCCCATCTCCCCATCGTCCAGCTGACTTGTCCAGGGGCAAACTGTCCTCCCTGGTGGACACTCAGGGTCTCTTACAGTGCGTGTGCTCCTTGCAGAGGGTTTCTGCTGTGTGACTGACAGCACACAGAGGTGATAGTCTATTGTTTATAAGGTGCTCATGGGTGACCAGGTAGATTTGCTGGAGTTGGTGGGGATTCTGAAACTATGTATGGGATTTTTGGTTTTGGTTTTTTTTTTTTGTTTTGTTTGTTTGTTTGTTTGCTTGGTTTTTTTTTGTTTTGGGGTTTTTTTTGTTTGTTTTGTTTTGTTTTGTTATCTAGTGTTTATTAGCAGGGCTTGTTTGCCTCAGATTTGTCTTTTCTCATTGTCAACCGCTTGAACCTTGAGATCATTGCTGCAGTTGCTGTTCATTAAAAACCTATTTGTCATTTATTAGGAATTTGTAAATTAATCCTGAACAGGCTGGTCTCTCCTCCAGCGCTGGTGGTGCTGGCTGTCTTTGCATCCCCTTGTGTTTCTCACTCATTTTTGCTGTGAGAGAAGGGCTCTTTAGGGGTTTTGATGTGGAGTCAGTATTTGCGATGTCGGATTTCTAGAGGAGGTGCGGTTCAAGCTCATCTCTCACAGATCACAGCAGAGGATGAAGATGCTCAGCACCTGCTGGGCTGGTGAATATCCCCTGTGAAAGGCTGCTCACAGCTTCTGCCTCCCGTCCCCCCAATTTTCATTTGCAGTTGACATCTTTCCTGAGTCGACCAGACATGTAATACTGAATAACACATTTTAGCTCTGAGTTAGCTACTTGAGGTGTGTCTAAAAAATGCATGAAGCACCGGCCTGGGTCTTGGCTTCTCCGGTGAACTTCCGAAGATGTGATCAGTGAGGAAGCGTCTGAGGAGGAAAGTCCCAAAGGGAACGTGTCCCTTCCAGAAGGTGATCCTTAGGGAATACAGCAGCTCAGCCTCTCCTATGAACACATCATTTCTCCTCATCTGAAGAAGGCAATAACATGTGCAGTATGTCCTGGTGATCATCAGATGTGCACAATTTCCTGGCCAAAGGAGAAAAGCAGTTTAAAACCGATGGGGCTTAAGGAGACTTCCATCTAAAAGACTTTCACAGAAAGTGCCTTTGATGGCACTGCACAGGGAGCCCACCTTCCTCTTGCTCTCTTGAGGGGTTTTTTTGCACCATTTTTGCAATGCTGATCTTCTGAGCTAATGTCTTGAATTCCTCTGCCTGGTAGTGCAGTGTGGTCCTCTGAGACCCCTGGGCCTATTTAATTTCATGCATGTGTAAGATACCTTTTCCCTTTTGGCACCATGATACCAGCTGCAGTCACTTTAAACACTGCCAGTCAATCCTGGTTATCAGAATCTGTACAGGGGACAGGAGGAGGGAGAAGATAATGGATTTGCCTTGAGAGCTCATCTAGAAATCCAGCCCTACGCAGCAGACTGCCTATATAATGTATTACTTTTTAATAATGTAAATATATTAACATTAGAGCGTCTTCTCAATCTTCAATACCTAAACATTACATCACTATCAGGAGCAAATGTAATTAGATATCATAAATATGAAGAATATCGGGACATTAGCATAAAGAGCACCAATAAGTTGCTTTGCTTGTCATGTAATTGAAAAGCATTAAGGGTTCACTGTGCTGCACGCAGTGAGCAGGGATCAAGCCTAATGTGAAGGGACAGCTCCGGTATGCACAGCCTCACCCGAAATAACTTCACAGGGACACTGTCAAGGGTTTTTTAGGTCTGAAAGTTAACATTTCTGTGAAGTTGATTAGTGCTTGCAAGCGCTCTGTGCTATTTTCTAATCAGTGACATTCGCTCTCTTGGTTATTTAATGGTATTAGCAGCAGCAAAAGTGGAACCATTTGTTTCAGGCCAAGCAATCATAATCCTGCTCACTCTGGATGCTGGTATTTAAGTATGCGTGGGATGCTGTTTTCATCCCACACTCCTCTCCTATAAGATTTTTGCTTTGCAAAGTTTTCCAGTCTCTTGGTCTTCTGCTTAGCACCCTCCAGGTAAGCCTGGAATTGAAGAAATGTCAACCATTTTAAATAAGGTACAATGCCAAAATGACAGATGAAGATTTTAAACTTCCAAAGCAAAAAGGAATTATTTAGCATGGCTCTACTGGGAGTACAGACTCATGCTGAGAAAAAATGGGATGCTTTGAATGACTTTCTGGCAAAGAAATCTGTGGAATAGCCCAAGAGGGAAATGTCGAGTCCTTGTTGCTGGGGTAGATTAGATCCACACTAGAAGACAGCTAATCTTGGCTGGGAGACAGGTCTGTGGTGCTTTCCCAGTCAGCTGTGCAAGGGATTTTCTGGGCTGGTCATGAGCTCCTTGGAGCACCCAGTTTCTCATTCTCCAGGTGCAGAGGAAGGCTTGGCTCCACTCTCGGTGAGGACAGGATTCCAACCGAGAGCCACATCCTCCTGGCACAGAGAGGAAACGGAGCGGTGCAGCGTGACTGTGTACAACCAGCAGCAGTGTCTGGGCTTAGATAAGGCTGTCCTTCCCTCTCCCCGCCCTGGGCTGCTTCTCGGTGCCAGCTTTCTGAAGCATCCACCGTTTCCCTACCTGCTCCAGCCCAGGGACACACGGCAGGGTGTGACAGTGTGCGGGGTCAGCCTGGCTTTGCAGGGAGCGCCCGCAGTGCGGGGCTGAGCGGGGTGTGGGGGTCTCCTGATGTGGAGCACCCCTGAGCTCCAGCCCTGTCCTGGTGCTCAGTGCCAGCAAACCCAGCCAGCAGAGTGTCTGATGGGCCTGGGCTCGCTTGGGCTTGGAGTCAGAGCTCTGGCAGGGGGTTCTCCCTTGGGTGTAGGGTGGGAGGGGACCCCGAGACCGGTGGCATTGGCTGAACTGAACTGGCTGCTCCAAAGCAACCTGTCACTGGCAGTTCTTGTTTTTTCTCCCGAATTTATCCTTGTTCTAGGTTTTGATGCCAAATCCTCTTTCACCTTCCTCTTTCTGTACACACCTTGTTCTCTAATTAGTTGAATTTCTGTCTCTGCTTTGCTTCTACTTTAGTCCTTTTCCCAGCTCTGCTCTTAGATCTCGCTTTTCTTTACTTTTTGTCTGCCCTCTCATGGCTGGATATTTATTTGCTTATTTTAATTTTTCCGGTGGGAAAGTCTTTTCCGCACCACATCTTGTAGACATCAGAGGGTCTTCTTGGCCCCTTTCTGTCCTCCCCTTCCCTGAGCCGGCATTTTCTCTTTGCTCTCTCCCCCTCTGTGAGTTGTGCTGTTGCTCTGCTCCCACTGCCATGGTAACTTCAAAAAGACACGGCCATTTGATATACCAGGCGAAGGAGAAGTCCGCAGGAGTGTGTGCGTGCGTGTGTACGTGTCAGGGGAGGGAAGGGAACATCCTTTTCCTTTCTCTTTTCATTTTTAGGTTCAAAGCATTTCATTAGAGCTGCTGGAAGGAGGCAGGCCAGCTCTCTGTGGGTCAGGAGCCGTGAGCCCCATCCTGCTCCCGGTCCTGGGGCTGGGATGCTCCGCTCCCCCCCCAGCCAGGCTCCTGGCTCTGCAGCAATGGGGAGGGGAAAAAAAGAGTCAGCAACATCTTAAAAGTCTAAAGCACACTGAGGAATAGCTCAGCTCCTGAGGGGAAACATATGGGGCACTAGGAACGCTTTCCCCGGCTTTCACATTTATACTTGAAAGTTTCCAGCGAAGGAAAACAAACACCACGGCTTCAAACCACCCCAGCCGTGGGGGCTGCGGGGCTGCAGCAGCTGCCGGGGTGATGCCAGCAGCGGGGCTGGACCCACCAGGGAGCAGGGCGAGTGTGGGGGAGTTTCCCTGAGCGTTTGGGCTGGAAGGGGAGGCAGGGAGGCAGAGGTTTCCCAGGGAATGGTCCCAGGTAAGCCTGCTAATTCCAGCTGGGAGAGCAGCACCCTGCAGCCAGCCCTGGGGCTGGGGAAGGAGTGGTGGAGGTTATAGCTGCAGCTTTCAGCCCCATCCCTACAGAGCAGGCAGCACCATTAGCCCACGGAGTCACAAAATCAGAATCATAGAATCACAGGCTCATGAATGGTTTGCGCTGGAAGGAACCTTAAAAATTCCCTCATCCCAACCTCCCTGCCATGGACAAGGACACCTTCAGCTGGACCAGGTTGCTCACAGCCCCATCCAATCTGGCCTTTAATACTTCCAGGGACTTCCCATCTCTGCTCTGCCCCACAGCAGACCCTGGGTACCAATGTGCTGGGTGCCCAGAGCTAGCTGTGGACAGGGAGCCAGAACTGGGTTCCTTGAGCATCTGGCAGCAAGGGGCCCTACAGCCCTGGGAAATACAATTACTGTTTTGGACTCATTGTGTATTTTCTCCACAGTCTCATTTTGAAAGCAGTAATGATCTTTTCCTCTCCCCAGGGAGCTGGGAAGCAGCTTGGGGAATTTGTTGCAGAGAGGGGTTGTGGGAATGGCTCCTGCTTGGGAGCACAAGGGTGCCAGCGATGAGGAGGAGACCTCAGCTTCTGCTTCCCTTAGTTTGTTAGGAAAAGCTAAGAAAAAATAGTAACTGGAGAAATCTCTGTGTTGAGATGATTGTGTGTCTTGTCGAGCTGCTGGCAGGAATCAGTCCCACAAGCTGTGGAGAGAGAGGTGCAGCCTCAAGCATCATGATGGGGTTGCAGGACCATGGAAATCCCATGTGCCACCCAAAGCAGGACTGGGACATGCCCAGGGTGGAGGCGGTGCAGCCGTGTAGCGATCCCAGGGCAGGCAGGGCTGGGCTCATCTCTGTGGGGGCTGGCACAGCTCTCTTTGCAGGAGGTAGGGTTGAAAGCAGCTTTTCTGCTGCATGGAGCTGGGGAAGAACAAACCCAGTGCTCCACAGGGACCAAGGAGGGGATTCTCTGCAAAGACTTCCTTGTATAAATACCCTCCTGTGGCTTTTAATATGGCTGGGGAGGAGGGAGGAACAATCTGGGCCAACAAAGCGAAAACCTGGTTTTCTAATCTGTGAAAACCAAGCAGGTAAAGAATAGAGGGAAGAAAAGAGCAAACAGTGGTGACCTCGCTGTGTGTCTTGAAGGAGCAGAAAGAGGTCCCTGAAATGATGCTGTGCCCTGCTCACCTGTCCCTGTCCCCCTCACATATCTAGAGCTTTGTAGTGCACCTTTAATGACTGCACGAGGGATGGGGTGGCTGCTAATGAAGCACGGTGTGGATGAAACCTGTTCCCTGGTGCAGCGAGAACTCACTCAGGTCCATTCTCTTTATCGTAATAGCATCATGGCCAGCCTATATTAATGCAGAATACTTTCCATTTGCATGACGTTATTAAGTGACCATGAAAGGATTTGACCAGGTGTTGCTGCTCCTTGGCTTGGTGGAGCTGGCTGCTTTCCTGCCTTCTCACCAAGAAGGTGCAGCTTGAGACACACTGGGGAAAAAAACGCAGTCAATCTTTGGCACCTGAGAGAAGCAGAGGCACACCTGGCCAGGTAGGGCTGGTTGGCCCCAGGGCTGGACATTCCATATTCTTCATGCAGGGTCTGGGTTCAGCTGACGTGGTGCAGGCACAGGAACCCGGCCATGGAAACTCCTTGGTCTCGGCTGTGCGTCCTTGAATGGAGTTGCAGTGCTCCCTGGAGAGGTGAGAGCTGATGGGGACAGTCCCAGAGGGAAAATTCAATGAATAGAGATGGAAAGAGAAAAAGGGAAATTCCATTTGGATTAATATTGGTTTGGTTTTCACCTGAAAGCATTAAAAAAATGTGGCAGAAACTTGTAAATGAGCTGATGTTTTGAGCTGAAAAGACCTGAAAATCTGCTAGTGAAGACTTTGACTTTTGTTTTTATTTGTTCAGTAAGCAAATAGCAGATATGTTTTGATGCTTAAGCTCATTTATTTTTGTTGGAGAGGGTGTTTGGCTGTTTGGTTTTGTTTTCTCTGGCTTTATATTCGAGAGAAAACATCCTTGATGGAAATGTGTGATCCAGGAGGGAATCTGTGAGTCTGCCACCAAACACATCTTTTGAGTACAAAATGTCTCCAGCACCAGAATCCTGGGTTAATTTGCCATTCTTCCTGGGCTACAGACAAACTGTTTAGCTGATTAGAGATGTGCAAACACACCCACCACCGCACACACTGGTGCCCACAAACTGACAAACAACGAACCAGGGGCTGGCTTTTCCTTCCCAGAGCCATTCAGTGTTCACCCCTGCCTAGCTCCAGTGCCTGGTGTGAAAAACAGCCCGTGTTACCCAGGAACACCTTCATCCTGCTGACCTCTCGCTCTCACTTTGTGTCCTCGCTGCCTTCAGCACTCCCCCCTGCCTGAAGCCCCCCCAGCTCTGAGTAATGCTCACCATCTGCCTTGGGGTTTCTCTGGCTGTGGAGCAGCAAGGAGCTGGACCAGGCTGGGCAGGGCTGAGGAGCTCTCAGCCCATCCCAAAGGCGAAGACTGGCAGTGATGGATTTGATGGGGCTGTTGCTGTGGTTTGGGGGCGGCTGGGGGAGCTGCTGCTCGTGCTCCACCCCAGCAGCTGCAGGAGGATCTGCTCCCTGTGGGAAGGCCAGGCTGGGAGCATCCCATCGCTGCCCTCGTGGATGGAGCAGGGGCGCACGGGGAGCACGTAGAGTGTTTTACAAGATGGTGGCTGGAGGTGCCACCCGGGCCTGGGGAGGTGGGAGGGTGGCAGGGCTGTCCCAAGGGGTGGCTGTAAGGGGCTGCAGAGTCTCCCTGAGCACCCACCACAAACCCCCCGTGCCAGAGGACCAGGGTGCTGACCCTCTCTGCTCGCCGTGCGTTGGCCACCCCGTCGCTCGTGGCTGTGAGATGCTGGTGGGGTTTTTCTCGCAGGGGAGATCTCCGTGGCCACTCAGACGAGCTCCTTGTTGCTGGAGCAACGCAGAGCAGTGCGAGCAGCCCTGAGTACCTGCTTCCTAAAATACTGCTCCAGCATTAAAGCCCTGTGGTATTTATGAGGCAGCCTTGCAGGAACACGCACGGACAGCTCTGCCTGCTCCCATCATCCCATCATCCCTGCTCCTGCCCCACCTGGAACACACAGAACGCAAATTCTGCTCCTGGGGAAAACCAAACCACACGTCTATTCCTCATACAGCTGGGGAAAAATAAATTAAGGGGGAAAAAAAAAAAAAGAGTGTTTTAAGCTGAGCCCATATTTTTCCAAACTTCCTCTCTCTTTGTCCTTGAAGAAAGTCTCTTGGTTCTCTTGGTTTCCTCTGTCTGGTTGCTGAGAATGAATTTCCTAACAGGGACACCTTGTCAGCTTTTTTTCTTGGGCTTGAATTCAATGTTTCAAATGAAATGCCTCTTTTAGTCTCATCTACTTCATCTACAAGAAGATTGGTGAAAAAATCTATTTTCTTTCTTCTTTTTAGAAGATTTCTGTTTTCCCTCCAAGTGGCCTTATGGCTCCTTTTAAGAAATTATATAACAAATTGTGAAAATCTGGAAGGGAGCTGGTAGTTTGATTTCTTTAAGACTCTCCCTTCTGCCACTAAGACAAAGAAAGGGAAAGTAACATTCAGTATGCAAAAAAAAAAAAAAAAAAATCTAACTTACTGTTTCGCTTTTGAACAAGGTGCAAATTAGCGAATATTTGTTAAAATTTGAGACAGCAATTGTCTAAAAAAAATAGTTTCAAAGAAGAGAAGGTTGTTTTTTCTTCTTAAGTAAAAAAGCCCCTGAACCTTTCTTTCTTTTAACTTCAAAAGGGAGCCAGATTGCAGAGGAAGAGAGAAAAACCTTAAATCTCCTCTGAAAGGAAGCAAGTAACTTAGTCAAAGTGATCTTATTTGTGAGGGAATAATTTTCGGTTCACTGTGTTTTTTTCCCAAGAACGTGTTCAAGTGACTTGTAAAATTTTAACTGAGCCGGTGAAACCTCTGCTCTACCTGCAGAGGTGTCAAATGGTTACTTACTTGGGGATGACTGGATTATGCTGACCTGCCTGTTTCTGCAAACTTCATCAGCAGGCACCAAGCAGGAGTTTTCCCTTGGCTCTGAGGAGGTGTTTTCAGCAGCACAGGAGTTTAGGAAGATGCTTCCAGCTCCCTACGATGGCGTTTTGCACTTGTTTCTGCACTGAGGCAAGCAGAGGCTGCAGAGCACGCTGAAGGTTAGGCACAGATCCAGGGCTTGGGGGAAGATAAGTGGTGCCTGTCCTGCCTGGCACCTCTCGCAGCCTCTGCGTTTCCAAATAAATAGCAATGATAAAGAGGGTTATTCAGATGTGACCCATAGGTATTTCATGTTTATGCAAGTGATAATCTCTGGAAAAAAGACGCCTGCTAAGGAGTGTTCTCATGATGTATCTGTGAAAGCCAGAGTCAGCCTTGTCCAGACTAATATTAACCTCCGTACACATCTCTATGCGCAGCATCTGCTGAGCCTTTGGCTGGGCTCGCAGGTTTGACATTGAACTCCTCATTTCAATCTCAACTTTAATAACGCGCGTTGCCCCAGTGGCGCAGAGCGCCGATTCACCGCTCCGGCCCTGCCAGCGCCCCGTGCCAGCTGCTGCCGAGGACACTGCGGAGCACCAGCACACACAGAATTGTGCAGCTCATCCTGCCGGGCCAGCTGCTGTTCAGCAGCTCCGTCCTGCAGCATGGGGCTGATGGAAATCGCCGCGTGGAGAGCGCCGTGCCTGCCTTCAATCACGGCAGCGCAAACACCGGGAACGGAGCCCTCGCACGCCGGGGATCGTGTGCTGCTCTCTGTTGATTGCCTGATCTCAGGGCACTGAGGGCTGCCAGCCTTGATGGAGCTTCAGCAGTCACAATCACCAATTCCATCGACACAGGAGCCGGCAGATGAAAGGTTTTGTTCACTGGTGTTTGCGCTCTCCCCATTTCCCTTGTGGTGCCGGGAATGTCAGGTGAGCACATGGAGAGCTGCCCCAGCAAGGGCTGGGAGCACGGTGTGCAGCAGGGTGGGCAGAGCGATGCTCCTGCGTGTGTAAGTATGTTAAAAAAACAATAAAAAATCAGTAAAAGAACACAAAGCTGGGAAAAACTTGACAACAGCTGGAGCCCATGTAAGGACAGAATTACAAACCCTGCAGCCCGGGGCTGGGCTCTGGCTGGACCTGCTTGTCTCCATAAGATGAGCATTTTCCCCTCTTTTGTAGAGCAGCAAAAGCTATTCTTGTAGCTGTCGAGTCCTTTTTTGAAAGTTAGTAAGGGTTTTTTTCTTTTTTGCCTCAATAACCTACAGCAGAGAGTCCTACAGGCTAATTATATGTTTCATTTTAAATCCTTTAATTTTTTTGTAGTTCAAATAGATAACTATGTTTTTCTCCCACATCTTTGATTCAGACAGATGATTTGCTTCATTAATTGATATGTGGAGGAGGGGGGCTAGAAATGAGCTATATTTATGCTTCAAAAATAATCTTTTCCCAACTGCATTTTTTTCTTCTATGAATCCTCATATTTATTTCAAAATGATCCTGAAGTGAATGTCATCAACCTTTGTGCAGGAGTCTTTTGCTGGATTAATTAGTCTATAATGAATCAACTTCTCATCCACTTTGATTTTCAACTTTTAGGTTGGCCTGGTGTCAGACTGCACCCAGAAATCTGCTTTCTCTCCTGAGCTGCCAGAATGAGGAGGAGGGCAGGGTGCTGGGGCTGCCTGAAAAACACGACAAGTTTGGAAGAGCTGGGATTTCGGTTGTTGAGGTGAGAATGCCTTTGGGAAGTGCTTCATTCCTGGAGGAGCTGCTGAAATAAGGTGAGATCAGAACGGAGCCATCCCAGAGCCCAGGCTGGTGCAGGTCCAGCCTCTCTGTTGGATGGCAAGAGCATCCCTGTGCCAGTGATGCATTCACGTCACAGAGGGAAGATTTTGGGTGGCCCTGTCCCTTGGTGATGATTATTTCAGCTCTTCCTTTTCCTGGACAGAAGGAGAACCTCGTGAAGGTCCCAGCCCTGAAGAGCAGACACCAGAGTGAATCACACCATTGCACTGGTGTGACACCAGCCAGGGTCTCATCTCCCCAGGGAGTTTTCCAGCTCTGCTTGCTTGCTGCTTTCTTCTTGGCTTTTTTTCTTTGGCTTTCAACACACTTTGGTGAAAAAAATGGGTGTGAATCATTTTTCAAGAGAAGCTTCCATTGCAAAAAGTGCTTTTTTTAGGAACTCAGCATCTTTATAAGTGAAATGCCAGAAATCTCACAAGCTGAAGCTGAAATGTGCTGGTTGCAACATTAGGTGCTAACAGTTGGCAAAGCTTGAGTCCCAGTGGCTAAAACACCAGAGAAAATGGCAGACAGTTCCTTGGCTTTTAAATTTGGGCTGTCTCGCTTGTGTGACAGGAGGAGAGAGGGTAGGACTCGGCTCGGGCTGGTTGGCTGTGATTGACACGTTTCACGGACAGCTTTTTATGGTGCTCATCATGGTGACGTTCTGATTGCCTCCCCAGCGCTAATGAAGATATCCCCTAATGGGCCTGCCAGGTAGGAAAATATTATTATCTGTAATTTCCAGATGAGCCTGCTCGACGTGGATCCATTTGCCTGCCATCTGTGGCCTGTGTGACAGTGGAGATGACACGTCCCATGCAGGTGGAGCTGGTGCTCCTGGCCCCACGGTGGCTGCTTGGGGCTGGCCCCACCACAGCTCTCAGAGATGCTCCTAAAAACACCAAGAAACCTCTCAAGATCAGTAATATTGTTGGCTGGGAAATGGGGAAAAAATGCCATGTCCGCAGTTGTTTTTTTCTTGAAATCTTCAAACCAAACCATTTGGAGGGTTTTGGGGGGAATTGTCAGTGGTTATGTCTAGATATCTGAGAATTTTTATAGAAATGCCTGCAAAAAGAAAAATGTGCATAACATGTTAGTAACAGTCTCAAGAAAGCTGGGAGAGGAGAATATTTTTTTAGGAGAGTGAAAATGCATGGAATATTTTGTGAGATTAAAAATGTTTGATGCTGGCACTAGCTTGGGGTAAGGTGGGGAGAAATGTTTGTGAAAACCATCATTTGGGATAAAACCTTCCATCTGACAGTTCAGGACAGCCTTCAGGGCACCACAAGGGCTGTGACCCCTGGCTGGGCAGTCTGTCTGCCTGCCAGCATTTCAGACCCTGCCACGTCTTCGCAGCTCGTTGGGGACACACGGAGCACGAGGCTGGGGCGCGGAGCTCGGGCTGTGGCCCCGTGCCAGGCACCGCTGGCTCCCGCCTCGCTGCCCCTGGGGAGCTGCAGGCTGATGACAGATGAGTGCTTTGGAGGCAGATTTGGAGAAGGAAGAGTTTTGCAGGTCAGTGCCACGCTGGGGACAGCTGGGTGGCCGGTGACCGGGATGAAGGATGATGCCTCTGCTCTGGTCCCCTTTGACCTGAGCTGAGCAGCAAGCTCAGCCTGCCCTCTGGGTGGAGAGGTGGCACATATGGATTTTGATAACTTTCTTCTGCTTAGAGGTCATTGTCCACTTTAAATATTCATGTTCTGAGGGACATTAAATAAATAATGCTGAACTTGTTAAGCTGAGTGGCTTGCAACTTCTGCATTTTGTATCTTGTTTGCAATCGAGAAGGGATGTGAGGCTGCTAAATACAACCTGCTCTTTAACTAGGAGAGGTTTTGCTGTTCAGACCCTGTTATCTGCTTGCTGGGTTTGAAAAGCAGGACTGCAATTGTTTGCAGAGAGGTGTCTCCGATACCTACAGGCTGGTTTCCATTTCTTGGGGGAGAAAAGGAAAAAAAAGAGTCGTACAAATGGATGGTTTTGTTTTGATCAGCCCTCAGTGCCCAACAGGGATCATTGTGTGTGGTGGTGGTCAGTCCCTTCAGCCTCTGCACTGGCCCTGCTGCAGTCCCAGTGCCCCTCCATGGCCCCTGACAGGGGTGTCAGGAACTCCCCGTGGGCTCCCAGCATGTGCATTGCAATGCATTGCCTGTAGCATTTGCAAAAAATGGCAATTTCCAAGAAATCCCCGTGGCATGAGACAAAAAAATAAATGGCCAGCACCTCATATGTTATTTTTTCATCCATTTCCTTGGTAGCAGAATATCCCCCAGTGCCTTGGGACTTCTGTTCAATTCAGACACTCGTATTTGCAAAAGATGGTTAATGAATATGAGGTTTCAAGGTGGGAGCCTTTCAGTGACATGAGATTTATGTAGAGACAGTTATTATATTTCCTCCCTCCCCCCCCATCTGCTTCGGAAGGAACATGAATCACCAGTTGAAGGCCTCCTGTATTTGTAAATCAGCTGAAACATAACGGTGATGTTGGGAAGTTGTACTGACTTAACTGAGCTACTTCTCAATCTCAGAGCTTTACATAACCCCTTCTTAACGCACTGTTATTTCCTTTATAGATAGACTCATAAATTACTCCTGGTACACAAAATGCGTAGGAGGCTGCCTGTTTGCACAGCATGGGACCAAGACCTGCACATTCAAATATCGGCAGACAGCTGGAACACAATCTGTGAAAAGGCACTCAGAGCCTCCAGGTCTATTAAATACAAACTTAGAACATCTACCAAGAATTTTATGTCTTTCATTACACGGGTAATGCCAGGAAAAATAGGTGCAATACCCCTGGGACTTTGTCAATAAATGTCACAGCAGAGCATCCAAAAAGTCTTCTGTGGGTAGGTGGATTGGTGTGCACGCAGAGCTGGGGACATATGTGTGCTTCTGCATGAACGTGAATTCGTGTATAACTGTTTATCCGAGCCAGGAGAATCAGCCTGTGATAGCAATATTTCATTTGGTATCCCACTTTGTGCTGAGCTCCAACCACATCAAGAGAATTGGGAAACGTGTTCCTTTAGGCTCTGCAGTCGTTTTACTGCAGCCATATAAACCCTCAATGTATACAGAACCCAAATTGTCCTTTTCTGAAGTTATTTGTTTCCCAAGGTGGGGGAAATTTCCATTATGGACAAAGTTGCCTTATTTGCTTCCACCAGTATGTCCAATTTACACACACAACTTTTATCAGATGAGGCTGGGTGATGCAGCCCTCAGACTGATGGTCACACAGGGAAGCTGAATTGAGACCACAGAGCCTCTGGTTCCACTTCCATTTCATTGCCTTTTTTATCTTACTGCCTGAATTCTTCAACATCAGCATCTGATTTTGAAATGTGGTCCAAGGCCATCTCTTATCCCAGACCCTCCAGTGGTGTGTGGTAACATTCTGCTTTCACCTCGTGTAGCAGCACAGACTTTACTGATATATTTCAGTTTCCTGTTACCCATATCCAGTAATCAAAATATGGAAAAAACTGGATTAAATGTACTTTGATTTTAATCTAAAGGACACCTCTTGATTATGCTGGTTTTGATACATTTCCAGCTGTGAATAAGAATTCAGGCTAGTGGTATGTTGGATGTGATGGAAACAATTCACTGCTCCCAAGAAACTGGTCATTTCTGGGGTATTTTTATTTCTTTCAGGAATAAGGTCTGGTCAGGAGGGAAGAGTAGAGAGGTAAAAACAAATAACACTCTTGAATGGCCGTTTCAAAGCAAGAAGCGTCTTTCAGGTTGGATGAGGCTGGGAGGGAAGGCAGTTCCATGGCCAGACTTGCTGCCTGCTCATGTGTGACACCATTTAAATTGCATCAAGTTTTGTTACCTCGCTGCATCCTTCAGTTGCCTGGGGATAAAAGCTCTTGCCTACAAGGCCTACCAGATGCAAGGAAAATGTTTTGGGATTTTGGAATTAGAAATGGATAAAAGCCGAAATGACTATTTCTCATTGCACTGCTGAGGAATTTTAATAAAATTTGATTTAAGAGGCAGGGATTAGGTATGGTGCTGTGTAAAAACATCAATTAGCAGAAGAACAAAAAGCAGTCATACAGTTTGAGATTGTTAGAAACTCCTGCTAGAAATATTTGGTGAAGAATTTCAGAGACATAAGCTGCCATGAAGCCTACAATTCTCTTTTTGATTCTACTGGTAACTTTCTGTTTTTATAGCCATGGGGAAAAAAAAAAATTAATGTATCTGGTTTTTAACAATCTATCCAGGGTGTGGAAAAAAGCCCTTCTTACGCTTTGCCTTTCACTTCTGCAATAATGAATTAACTATCACAGTTTAAGTTGCAATTGTTGCTCTTTTACGTCTCCAGACTAATGCATCGTGACACCTCGATTACATGAAGTGTGGATGGCTCCTCCTGCCCTCTCTCTTCTAGGTGAAAGCCTGTGAACAAATCAAGGGAATGCTCACCTTCTGCCTGGGCTGGATCTGCCCCATTTCTACACCAGCAGCCACACCCGGGGTCCCCAGCTGTCCCCTGCACCAGCGGCAGGGAGGACACAGGGCACCCGTCCCCACGCTGCTCTCAGACCTCCCAGAGACATCTCTGAAGGGACAACACTGCTATTTGTGCTCCTGTCTACCTGCTGTCCTTAACAATTTTAAAAAATAATAAGAAGAGGGAAATTGCAAAGCCACTGGACCAAAACACTGCGGTGTGCTGGCAGAAGTCGGTGTGTCCATGCTACTGCCACTGATGCTGCGTGAGACAATGGCAGAATAGGACCCACAGCTCTTGGGAGAGTAATGAAATGTTTTGTCACTCAGGCTGCCTGGCCTGGTATCTGCAATAATCAATTCCTGGTAAGGCAATTTAGCAAGCTGTGGGTTTTTTTTTTTCTTTTTTTCCCAAGAGAAAACTGTTGGTTGTTCTTTTATTCCATCGGCTGGGCTGTGCCTTCCCCCCACCCGCCTCTGGCTGCTCTGCCTTGGCCAAGCTCTGCTCACCATGGCTGGAGCAGCAAGGCTGGGCTGTCACTGAAGCCATCCTGACCTCGTGGCTGCCTGAGCCCAAGTCCCTGGGCAGAGCTGCTCAGGTTGGACACTCCCAGACTCAGGCACAGTTCCTCAGCCCAGGTCCATGAAAGCACAGTTACTGTCATTAAGTAGCTCCTGCGATCCACGATGTCTCTCTCGCTCCCTGCTGAGCCCAGGCACTGAACCCCAGGCTCCTGCTGGAGCTGCACCCCACACTCCGCTTGGAGGCACCACGGTGTGCTCGGCTCCTGCTGCTGAGGAGAGGTCTGTGAAGGGTCTGAGATCACGGTCACACCCTGAGAGTCGCACACGAAGAAAAATGTCTGCTTTCCTTCCCTCCCGCTCCCTGCAGGGCTCATTTTGCAAACTGTGGTTTCTCAGAACGGGCAGCCAGCGAGAGCAGCCTCACTCCGGTGGCGATGTGGAACTGGGATGTGCAACAGAAACCTGCAGGTGGAGGACAAACACACTGGGCTCCCAAAGCACCATGTTTTGATGGACTTACTCTTCCATTTGTGAGCCAACAGACCGAGGAGCCAGTGGCAGTGCTGCTACGTGGACACGGATCTGGTGACAATGCTCTGTCTCCTGCCAGCAGCACCAGGAGCCCTTGTGGCCGAGTTCTGCTGATGGCTGTCACCCTGCGGCTCCTTGGCTGCTCCATCCCAGGCTCCACTCAGGACCAGGTGAGTAGCAGGTGGCCCTGGTCATTGGGTCAGCATAGAAATGCCCACCTGCCCCATCCAACCACTGCCACCCCCTTTGCTGTTGGGCCCTTCAGGAATCTTAACGGAACCCATAATATTTAATGGATTTGCTAGTGATAATGTCATTTTAAGTGACATAGCTGTGATAAATCGCTTCCACACGTCATTGAATTCTGTTTCTAAATTTTTATGTATTTTTGATAGGCCAATTTATCCCTGTTGCAGCTCCAGCCCATGCAGTCAATGGCATTCCACTGGGGGTGAATTTTGTCTGCTATTTACAGTGTGTGCTTTTAAGCAGTGATTGGTGTGACAGTGTGATCTGTACAGCTGTCTCTCTGTATTTATTCTTTTGCCTATAAGTTTGATTTATACTAGCTTCAAAAAAAAAAGAAAAGCTCATAGCTTTTCATGTGAATGACTTTAAATAACTGATTAACGATTACTATTAGCACGGCTATAATGGAATGGGAGTTGCCAAGTTTATGGGCTTGGCTGAGCAATTGCAGGTAAAGCTGTTGTGTGCCCCTCTCCAAGTCTAAACCTTTTCTGAGGTTTTCTTTATAATTGGACAGTGCCCTCTGGGTTCAATCTGAGTTGATGTGTCTGACATGAGGTTCACGGCGGAGCTGCCTGTGCGGGGATGTTTGATGTTTGCTGGCAGCGCGCGGGTACCGCCGGGAGCCAGGGGTGCTCTGCACCAGCCTGCTCCTGCTGCGAGAGCAAACTCCGCACCCCAGACCACAGGGGGGACTTGCAGGCAGGCAGGCAGTGCTCAAGTGCTGTGCTCGAACTTGTGCTGCAGTAGTCAGATTTGTTTTCATGTATTCTAAGAGCTTAAAATGGTGTCTCTGCGAGGCAGCATCCTTTCAGGCTGTGTCACATGAGGAGCCCCTAAAGCGCTGTTTGTAAAGAAGGCTCTCTGTGTGTGGCTCTGTGGCTGCAGTGAGTTGTCTCCTGCCCCTTCAAGTGCTGATTCTGCCTCGATCCTGATTTATTCAGTACCACCCCAGAAATCTGCTGGAGACTTTTGAATGAATGCAGTGCTGAGTTAACCCCCTCTGCTTGGCTTTGTGTTTCTTCTCCCCTCCTGGACTGTAATAATAATAATTGCAGATTCCTGGTGGCCAGGAGCACCTGCAAGCAGCAAAGCTTTGCTCCTGTGTGTCTGTGTGTCCTTGGGATGGCACAGGGATGGGCTCCTTGCTGCTGAGTCCTCACAGACAGCACAACCAGCCTCACCCTACCCTGACCTGCCCCGTGGTGTCAGGCAGCACCATTCAAGCACCAAACTCCCTCCCAACACAGCAGCTCCTACACAATTACCATTTTCCAGGGCTGAGACCACTGAGATGTTGATTCCAGCATCATCCTGCTTGAGTTACCACCCGTGGTACCAGATAGAAGGAAGGATGCCTATGTCAATGAGATGTTCATGTCCTGCAAGAAGGAACCTGCGAGCCAGGAAATGTGTGTGTTTTCCTGGAAGTTTAAGTCCTGGATGTGTTTGTTTGGATGTGTTTGCAAAAGGGGAACCAGAAACAGCAGCAGAGGGGTTCCATTTTTCCCAATGTTACGCATTGAAGCCATTCAGCTAGGAGCACCCTGGCTATTTAGTTATCAGATTTGTTCCTGTCAGAGTCCTAGGAAGGGAATAATATGGGGGTTTTTCTATTTTTTTAAAATAAGATGGCAGTGCTTCAAAAGTTGTAGAGGACAACACAAAGTCTAGGAATACAAAGCATTTTTATTGTTGTTACTGTTAATCGCAGCTCAAGCAGACCCGCCTGAGAATCACTCTTGTTATTTTGTCTGCTTTCCTCTGGTTTATGCTCCCTGAGTAGAGTTTGATTAAAAACTGTTGCATCTCATTTTGCTCACAAGGGTTGAGGTGCTTTGTTGCTGTCACCTGTCTGCAGCCAAAATTATATGACACATCATGGAAAAGGTTGAATATTTGCTACTGGTTTTGATCTTCTTCAAAATATCATTTTCACTTTGTGTAGCTAGAGAATAGTCGGCCTCCTGCCGTTCCCATTCACTTCTTACCCTTGAACAATGAGAATAAAATCTGCCTGCAGTAATGTTCAGTTTATGTTGGGGAACTTTTCCAATACAGAAAGGGAAATAAAGAAGATTTATGAAATAATGGTACCATTCACAGATAAACAGATATCTTTGCTGTTAACTTCATATTTAAGGGGTAGCAAGGAGGTAAACTCTAGCTGAACTTACAGCAAAGCTGTGTGGCCATTCAAAGTCTTTGGTCTTTTAGGCTTTTGGAGACTTTTTTTGAAAATACTTTTAACTCATGCATATCTTACCTTCCTATGTCTAAAAAAAGCAGATTTATTACAGATGTAAGGGTGTGTCTCTGGTGTTTTGATGGATGTGGGTCCCTGGGGGCTGAAGGATGCCACGTCCTGCAATGAGCAGCCCAGGACAGGGAACGTGTGCCGGGCAAGGCCAATGTCAGCTGCGAGGGTCGGTGTGCACCTCGGGGCTGTGGAGGTCCTTGTGTTTGTCACCAGGCTCAGTGGTGCCCAGGGAACCTTGATGTGGAGGAGTTCAGCCCTTTCCAGCCCTGGGACACTCTCGTGGTTCCCTGCCTGCCCTGGCATCAATGTTGTGCCAGCCCAGCCGCGGTTCTGTGGAAATGGGGCTGCCAAGCAGGTTGTGGGCACCACAGCTCTATGAAACACGTGCATTTGCTAGCATGGCTCTGCAACCAAACATCAGCCCAACTACTTTTTATTATTAATTTCAAGCTCGAGCTGCTGCCTTGAAGCATTTTGTTTTGTCATTCTGAGAGTTGCTGCTCAGAACAAACAAAAGGGAAAGAAAAATGAAAGCAAGGCCCCTAAAACTCACTGGTAACGTAAAGTCTAGCAAGGATGGCTAACCGTGACTAATAATCCATCAGGGTGGCTCATCTGTCAGCTATAAAAGCATCATTCCTAGAAGTTTACTAAAGCTTTTTAAGGTCTAAGCTGAGTTTACTGCTGGTGACAGCAGCAGGGTGATGGCAGCGTGTGCTGCGGGCAGCGTGCAGGAGCCAAGGGAAGCAGCACAGTGCCTGCACCCGGCAGGAGCAGCGCCAGGAGCATGGCCCAAATGTGTCACCCACAGGACAGGGTCTCCTTCAGTCAGTGCCTGGGTGTGCTACTTTGGCCGGAGGAACCCAAAAAATCCAACAGTGTGGGGGACTGCCCGCTGGCCTAAGAGTGGAGCCTGTTGCCAAGGGTCTTCATGTCTGCTTTCACACAGCATGGCTTGTTATTCTCTTACTCTTGCAAAGCTTTGTTCGGTCCTCTGCACAGCTTCAGCGTGGCGTGGAGCTGGGGAGCCTGTTGGGGACGTGGGGGAGCAGGGAGCAGCCCGGCACTGCTGCTGCCAGAAGGACACGCGGCTGTGACCCTGCTGTCCACCAGCACAGCCCGGCTCCTCCCCAGCTGGCTCTGCCTGGCCACAGCAGGACAGTCTGTGTGTGGCTCCTGAGAGTGTGGGTGAGCACAGGGGGGGTGTCAGGGCTCTGAGGGCTCCCACGGAGCCCAGGAGCTGCTGAGTTGGTCCATCCGGCAGCACGTGGCTATTTGTCACCAGCAGATACTTTCTCTGTGCCTCCTGCAATGTCTCAGTCACCTTCTCCAATCTTCCTTCCAGCGACTTTCCCTTTGCCCTTAACTAATCCATCATTTGGAAACAGCCCTTGGTGTATTTGCTGTTTTAAACTGCCGACCTTCAGGCTTTGCTCCCACCATGGCTCCCGGTCCATGTTGATTCCTTTTCCCTTTGGAGACTGCCAACACGTTCTGGCTTTGAAACAGCTTCATATAAAATTGGAAGGAGGTCTCAAATCCAGATCAAGCTTAACATCCACTGTCGATCCCCCACGTACTCATCCTCTTCCCTCCCGCAAGTTTTAAGCCATTCTTTTCACTCTGCTGCTTTGTGGGGCTAATGAATTTGCTGCTGCTATTCCCTCTGAGGAGGGGACGGGAACAGTCACACAATTGCTGTGAAAGGCTTAGAAATATATGTAAGTGGTTTGGGTTTCTCTGTGAAATCTGAATTCAAATCCCCACTCTCAGTAAAAAAGAAAAAAAATAAAAGGGAGAAACACCAACACTGAAGAGCAACAACTTAAAAAAAAAATGTTCATAGGGAGTCTGAGGTTTCGCTGCCTTTATCTCCAGACGGGAATGTTGTAGTGTTGCCTACAGAGCCTTTCTTCTCTGCATTAGGCGAGCGAGGAGATTTCATTTCATACATCATTTACAATGGAGTGCATCAAGAGCAGAGTTGGTGCATATTAACAGGGATGTGGGGAAAGGGTTGGGTTCTTTGAAAGTTTCAAAGCATCTCCACCAAGGAGGAGAGCTGGGGCTGCTGATTCCCTCTCACTCTGTCGTAGAAACTGTGCAAACCAAAAGCCCATGAAATGGAAGGAGAGGAGAACAAAGGCACTGAAAGGGCTGTAATGCACCAGCATCAGTAGGAGCTGCAGTAGCACAGGGCTGGGGGAACCCACGGCCCCGTAAGCCCCGAGAACCTCTTCTATCTGTTCTTGCTCCCCTAGGAGGAGTCAGTACAGTGTCCTCGCAGCACTTGGGAAGCTGGTGATGAGTTGGGAGAACATGAGGAAGACATTGTCCTCCTTCCTGTCCAGCCCATCTGACCAGCAGCTGCCCATAACCAAGCTTTCTTCATTGCCTCACGCTGTGCTTTGAGCCAGGGCTTCAGATCACTGCAGAATGGCCATCCCAGGTATTCATGACAAAGTCTTGTAGATAATGACTTGGGTTAAGAATCTGTGCTCTGCTTTGGGGGGGTTTGGATTTCCTCTTGGAATTTGCATCTGTGAGATATACTTGAGAAAACTGGAAATTGTAGCCTGTCATGAGCCATAAAAGTACATCTAGGGATGCTGATGTTGTCTCATCACAGGACTCAGGGAGCTGGAGCTTTCTGGAAAACACCAGGCACCACAAAACATATAAAAGCTATAAAAGTTATGGAACTGGCAGTGGAAAGGCAACACCCCCCTTTTCCTTGTTCCCATGCTGTTTGCTCCTTTGGCAGGAGCTGGGTAGGCCACCCTGCAAGAGGGAACAGGAAAGTCCCCAATGCCTTGTGACACTCGTGCCAACATCTTGCCACCTTCCTTGTGGCTGGAGAGAGCCATCAGCCAGGGAAGCATGGTCCAAGGTCCTTGGTGTGTGGAAAAATCCTCTCTGCCTGCTCCCCCTTGCCTTTTCTAGAGATGACCACCTAAGTGGTCTTGCATTCTGTCTCAAGTGTCCGGCAGAGAGCCTTAGGAAAAACTCCAGTATCAAGGGCATCTTCCAGGACTGTTGCACTGGGAACACAATGATTACCTTATCTGCCTGATGCTGCTCTTCCACGTATGCATTTGTAGGTCAAGGGATTGGAAGAGATTTAAATAGGAGTTCCCATGGCTCCTGAAATTAATACAAAGTCTTATTTGGCAGACATTAATATAAAGCCTTTCCTGGCTGTTATAAAATTTGCCACATTCTGTTCTGGTGGGTCACCTTAGTGCTCTATGATCTGAGGGAGGGCAGAAATGTGGGGGGCAGTGAAAATGCCCCCCACGTTTGGGAATGCCTACCTGGGCTCAATCATCTTCGGGTTTCCTCAGTAATTGATGTTGAACAAAGATGTTTCCCTGGATTTTCGGCATTTATTTTCAATTAAACTCTTGACTGGTACTTGCTCAGAGTCTGTTTCCAGAAGTGGTGGTGGATTTAAGCCGTTCAGAAGACATTCAGCTTGCTCCAGGTGACTTCTTCAAGGTTACAGGACAAAACCCAACCATGTTGGGCTTCTGTCAGCTGTAATTTTTGCCCTGTTAGAGTTAGGAAATGGAAACTTTTCCCATCCCTCCCCCATGACTCTGCTTAAAACTCTGCAATCCATTTTCTCTCACTCTTCACCTCTTCTCCTTTATATTGGCTGCTTTGCACCAAAAGCCCCATAGTTACACGCACTTTGACACTTGCATTTCAAAATGCCTGATTGTGGAGTTCTGCCAATACCAGCAATTGATCTGGTGCCACAGACCAGCTTAATTATTCAAGGTCAGTCTCTCTCTGTCTCTTCTTGTCCAGGGAGCAGCAGCTACGGGGAATAAAACTTGAACAGTCTTTAAATTTTAATCATAAACTTTAGTAAGTCACTGATTTGTTCTGCTGTATGTGGGGTTTTCTCTATTGTACTTCCTGCAACTTTTGCAGCCTCCCTGCTCAGAGCACGGCTTTTCTGCTCGGAACAACACTGGGCTTTTGTAAAGCGTGGTATTTTACACTGCTATTTAAAATGCATAAGTTGTGTGATCTAAGCAGTTTCCAGCTCACTTTTGAGCTCCTGTAAAACGTATCCCTGAAGGCATTTCAGCTGAGCAACTAAGAAGGTGAGGGTATTAGAGGTTGTGAAATGGCTTGTCTGCTAATTCTTTCCATGTGCATCTCTTCAGATAAATCTCCTGTGACCTCCTGCTACAAGCAGAACATTAGTTAAGTATCTTCTTGGTAATGGAGTGTCCTGGACCTGATCTGGTATTATACGAAGGGCTCTTCACGCTATCTGGGAAGATGTTTCCCTCCAGGGGGAATAGCAGAGGTGTCCCTGTAAGCACAGCAGGTGCCAGTAGCTCCCTGAGCAGGGCTGGGCTGGCTCAAAAAGCCCCTGCACTGTGGGGCACCGAGGCTGGAGGCTCACGGGGCTGCACCGCCCGAGGCTAGCTCAGGAAGGGCTAAAGACATCCATTTACAGCAGCCTTGGGCATGCCCTGCGCTCCATCTGCCCCAAGCTATGGGCACACAAAGAAGCCTTTGGACCCCTCAGTCCATCCCTGGAGCAACTTGGATAACTGACAGAGTCTAAGGGATTATAATTTTAGTAATGTCCTGAAAATAATTACTCTGTATTTTAGAATAGTAATTATAAAATAAGAATAAATTCTGAAAAAAAGATCAAAATGGCATATAAAATTATACCATTTTATTGCATCATATTATAATACATATAATATATAATATATAATATATAATATATAA
>VZTX01025788.1:82803-108151 GCA_013400915.1 Pardalotus punctatus
GCTGAAACTGCTCCACACATCTCACCCCCGCTCCTCTCATCTCCACGGGGGACAGCTGGGGACAGTCCTGCAAGATCTGTGGCCCCAGATGGCCCTGAAAGCTTTGTGGTGAGTTCTGGAGGCAGCACTGCATCCCTCTGGTGCAGATGGGAACAGGAACCGTGGGAACATCAGGATCTCACCCCTCTGCTGCTGAGGTGAGCACCCAGACAGACAGACAGACAGACAGATTCCGCTGGAGTAACACTGCCTCTGAGGCTCATTGTCATGGGTGACACCTTGGGAGGGAAGTTTTCATGCCGGGGAACCTTGTTGAGGCTTTCCCATATTTCATATGCGTCAGAGGAGATATTCTGAGGGANCGCTGGAGTAGCACTGCCTCTGAGGCTCATTGTCATGGGTGACACCTTGGGAGGGAAGTTTTCATGCCGGGGAACCTTGTTGAGGCCTTCCCATATTTCATATGCGTCAGAGGAGATATTCTGAGGGAGGAGTTTCTTGGGAGGCTTGACGTGGTGTTTGGCTGGTGGGATCACTTTTACTGGTGCTGCTGTGTGGCTAGGACAAAAATGAGTCTGACTGCCAGGTCCTGAGAAAAAATATGCTCAGAAACAGTAAAAAAAGATAAAAATGTACTTTCTGCTTTGTTGTTGGTTTTGTAAATAGTTTTAAAAAAACAAAAGCAATCCTAAATCTTCAAGGTTGAATCTTTGGTTTTGTCAGATTTTCTTTTCAACACCAGCACTTCAGAACTTGTGGACAGACCTTTAAAATGACACCAAAGGGTAGTGTTGAAGTGCAGAGACAGCTGAGACTCTTCCAGTTGGAAGAATTCTCCAACCCGCACTTCCTGACAGTGGCAATGGGAGATGGGAGGTGGCAGATGGTAGGTGGCATTTGTTTATCAAAACAAGAACTGTGGGATCTCTTGGGCTGCTGGAAAAACTCTACAGCTGAAGTGAGAAGTTGTCTGCGTGCACTTACCAGCTATTTCCTCTGAACTAAAAAGCTGCTTTTGTGCGGTGCAATTTGCAGGAAAAGAAATAATTTAGCCAAGGAGAATCAATAGGAAGGGCATCAGTCTTGTGTGGGGTTTGAAGGTGAAGTCACCAGGGCTGCCACACCTCTTGCCATCACCAGGAAACCCAGAGCTCTGACTCCAGAAACCATCGCTGAGGGCTGGAAGGGCTTCCATGTCAGGGGGTGCCATCAGCCCCTCTGAGAACCTCCCAGCCATTTTAGATCACGCTTTTTGATGTGCTTTCCTTGTGTTCATGTCTGTGGCACCCAGAGAGCGATGTCACATTCCATCTTTAATATCTAAAATATTCAGGCTATTTGACTGGAGAGGCTGTAGACCTGTTGGGTTGTTTTTTTTCCACACACGAATATTGCCAAGATCTCTAAGAATATGCTGGTTTTCCAGCCTTTCTAACACCTAGCACCATCCCCCTTTTGTTCTAGAAAGAAAAATTAATCCAATTTATTCCTTGTGTGCTCCAGACTCCCCAATAGCCAGAGTCACCATGGCAGAGAGATGAGGCACTCAAGATGCAGCACAACTGCAGCATCCTCATGGGAGGTACCTAGAAACTGGAGGTAAATGCCTCTCACAGGGAATAGTGTGAATTAGCAGTGGCTTATCTTAGAGTTGTAGAGTTTTTGGCTGCTTTCCTCAGTGGAAAATACTGAGATGCTTGAGCAAGTAGCAAAATGCTCTACGCACCAAGGCAGATGTGGATCCAAACAGATGTGGTCATTCTGCCACTGGGGCAAAGCCAGAGCAGCTTTAGGGATGAGAATGGAGATAAATTTGAATAAAAAAAAAAGGTATGGGAGGAGAACTGGAACCCTAATGTTGCTTTTTCTTTCAAACTGATCTGTACACATGTCACACAGTTGGATGTATGAATAGTAAATTATTCTATTCATTTCTTACTCTTGATGAACAGTAAATTAGTCTAATAACATTTACTGTTCAATTCATTGATTGTCAGAGGGAGATTAGAGGCAAATAGCTTTTAAGTCTTTCCAGCTGCAAACATTAGAGTTGTCTAAAGTTATGATTTTTGACTGTAATTAGCTGCAGCTCTGCAGCATCCCCCCTCCAGCCCTGTCCCCACGGTGCAGGCGCAGCCGTGGCCCCTGCCCAGCCGCGCTCTGGCAGCTTGTGGCAGCAGGGATCCCAAAGATCACCTCAGCCAGGTGAGCTCTTGCAGCTGCTTGACAAAGGAGCTAACAGAAATTAGTGTTTTTAACACACATTTACCAAAATGGCTTCACAGCGCCGCACAGCAGGAACGTCAGGGAGTGGAGAATGAGAGCTGTGGGGCTGGGGGTGTGCAGGGCTGCGTGTTTGTGTCTGTGTGTGCAGTCAGGATCTGCCACGGTGTGAAAAGTCTCGCTCTCCTGGGTCTGGAGGGTCTCAAGCGCTCTCATGCACAGGAGGACTTCCCTGAAGCTGCGGTACCGACACCGGTGGAATACAAGCGTAGGAGCGGGGAGAACAAGGCCCATAAAGCAGCAGCAGCAGTCAGGCCAGCTGCAGACAGATGTGTGCCGTGTACCCGGCGTGCTCCTCTTTGTCATCCTGCTGCCCCTGGCCCTGCTCTGTGCTGGGATTCAGCCCTGCCTGTGTGAAGGCGCTGCCGGCTGTTGAACAGACACAGAATTACTTGTAGCCAGGAGAAACCATAAACAGCAGAATCACTTCAAACCCTGCCACAGCTTGGAGGTGTTTATTACCTTTATCTACACCCTGCCCCCCTCTCCTTTCACAAGACTAAAGAAGTAAATAAAAGTAGCCTGCTCTTGCTATGCTAGTCAGGCTTTATCTCTGTTAGAGACGTGCCAGCTGCGGGTGGGCTGAGATGCCGGAGCTTTGGGGAAATCATCCTCCTGCCAGTGCCTCCTGCTGAATCACAGAGCCCTAGAATGGCTCGGATCACCTTAAAGATCACCTTCCTCAAACCCCTGCCATGGGTGGGGACACTTTGACTCGACCAGGTTGTTCAAAGCTTTGTCCAACCTGTCCTTGGATACTGCCAGGGGTTGGGCATCCACAGCTTCTCTGGGCAACCGGTGCCAGGGCCTCAGCACCCTCACAGGGAAGAATTCCTGCCCAATATCCAACCTAAACCCCCACTTTCAGTTTAAAGAGTGTCACCCCTTGCATGACCCACAAAATGGGGGGCAATTCCCCTTGTCCTGTCACTCTAGGTCCTTGTAAAAAGTCCCTCTCCAGCTGCCTCGGGGTCCTGGAAGGGGCTCTCAGGTGTCTCTATGGGATCGTTCTGGGTCCCCAGCACTGCTGCTGTGGCTGGAGAGGCACGAGAGCTGCTGGGGAGGCTCAGGTGAGGCTCCTGGCACAGCGGGGCTGGCACGGGCAGCCAGCCCGGGCAGCGCTGCAGGGACGGGCACGCACGCTGCGGGCACGGCAGGCACCGGCACAGACGGGGCTGGTTCAGCTGTGGGGATGCAGCTGCTGCTTTCTGAGCATGTGGGCTGGAAGCAGCAATAAAACACCACCCGCCATATTTCAGGGAAATTAGTTTTCACCAGAAAATGGAAATCTGTTACAACTCACTGTGTGCAAATAGTTGATTTTTGGTGGAATATTCCACTGGGAAATCTGGAGACGTTTCCCTGCCTTGGAAGACGTCGGGATTTGGTCTATATTTAGCTCCCTGCTCACCTGGGCTGTCGGCAGTTTCTGAGAGCAGTCTCTGTTTCCAGGGCCCTGTGCTGGCCTCGCTGGGGCTGAGTCATCGCCAGGGCTCGGGCGATGCGGGGAGAACGGGACCACGGCTCCAACAAAGGCAAACAATACCTCAGCTGCAGACAGGGATTAATGTCAAAGCAAGATCTTATTAAAGACAAGGCTTCTAATTTAAATTTCTCTGAGTATTTGCTCATTTCTTTTTCTGCTTCCTCTCCTTCCCATAGAACGACCCACGGTAATGACAAAATATCAGAACTTGCGGGGACTGGAGTTGCGACTCTTTGGATGGGGTTGATTTTAAAAGCTTTACTGTTCATGCCTTTCTTATCCTCAGGTTTTCAAATAGAAATATACATACACCTTCACAACAAAAGGCTATAATGACTGCATTGTCACCAGATAAAACTGTCCTAAAAATAAATAAATGCTGCAGTTTAGCATGATTCAGTAGGCAGGGTCCTTATTATTCTTCCACCCTTCAAAGGAAGATTCACTTTCAGCACAATACGCTCCATCTCTGTAGCATCCCTCATTCGACTGGGGCTTCTTTTGGAGTTTCTCTGTTCACAAATGCAGGGGGTTAAAAGTAACCACGGGTGAGTGTTGTGGTCACTGATGCATGTTTTTAAGTGGCAGGACACAGTGAAGAATCTTGGTTTAAGTGTAATAAAAGTGAGGTCCCGATTTGTTAATGAGGAGCATTGTCTGCTGCAGACACTAATTTCACTACAGGGTGCAGTCTTCAAACTTTTCATTCTAATTAGAATGCATTTCCATATTCTTTATCAATTTCTTCCCTTATTGAAATCTTCTCAAATGACCTTTTTTTCTTCACTTATGACTCATCCCAAGATTTTTATTTTTCCCAAAACAATCATTCAGATGCAACTGCATTTTTCCAGTAAACACGTTAAAAAATAAATGACCTTGCCAGCTCATGCCTACACAGTGGGAGAAGGGCATTAGCAGTGCAGAGGCAGCTCCTAATAATACATGGGAAAATTAAGTATGGGAGAAGACCATCTTCTTCTAATTCCTTGAGCATTTAATTTCCAAATGCCCTGCAGTAGAATGTGTCTGGAGTAGGAGCTTAATGGCTACCAATGGAGTTCCAGCTGTGGGAAAACAAGTCCTGACAGAACAAGGGGCGTTTTATGTACAAAGGAAAATAGGTTATCTGCTAAAGAGGCTTTTATTTATTTATTTATTTAAGTCCTCCACAGCTGTGTCCGGTTCCAATTTTTATAATAAAGTAAATTACTAACTCAAGTTGACGAATCGGTTGGTGTTGGTAATAGGCTTTCAAAATGATTAGTGATATATACTCATTAAACAAATTAAAAAGCCATATTAAAAATAAGGAAAGGAAATGTAGCAGCATTATCAAAGTAATAATTTCTATTTAGTGCATATCTTTCCTGAACTTTGGCAAATGTTGAATTATGCAAGACAAACACTAATCTGAAAGCATTCTAATTAATGATGGTATTTCTTTGCTATCAAATTAAACCCAGCACATTCACAGTGCATCTGACTTAAATGTTATCACAAGTTCTTCACACTCTGAGGAAGATTGTTGATGTGTTTGAAAATATTATACCTATACAGCAGTTATCAGGCTTGAACCATGGTCTTCCCTTGCTTTAGGATAATTGTTAATGGGAAAGACCTATATAACTCAAAGTTCACCCAAAAAAAAAAGAAGAAGTAAATAGTAATAATAATAGTAGTAAATAATAATAATAATAGTAAATAATAATAACAATAATAATAATAATAATCGATCAGATTATTATTTTGATATCAATTAGTCAGTGTTTGTAATGCAGGGTTTGCCATAGTTTTCATCAACTAACAGTATCAAACAGTTGTTTTCCCTTTAAAGATGCTTTATAGATGAAAACACATTTACAAAACTTCTTTCAGAATAAAACAATAATCAGGCAGCTAATTAAGCACAATGTAAGTGCTGAGCTTTTGAGTTAAAGACCTGTCCAGGCTGCAATGTCATTTTAATTTTGTTATTATATGCAGAAAGCTAATAAAAATATAATTTTGGAAAAAAAAGATCACATTAGTGATTTGCCAGAGTGAATGTAGATGTCAAAAATGCTAATGCAGAGAAGCTGTCAGGAGTTTAAATAGATTTTTCACTGACTTGCCGTTCTTAATTATAGCTCAGCACCCTGTACAGGTTAAAAAAATGCTGGGTTCCTTCGAAACAAACTATGAGCTCCTTACCATCTCGTCAAATTCTCCTTCTCCTTCTTTCAAATGGATCAATCAGATGCCAACACATAACATTTTTCATTTACATCTTTTCTTAAGCTTCCTTATCCACTGCAATTATATTTTTACCCAAACCTATCCTGAAGGGGATAGAAGAGATTTCATGGAAGAAGCATAATTGGCAATTGAGCTTGCTCTTTTCGTGGGCTTCTTTTATGAGAAAAGATAACATTTTGTGTGGTAGAAATTCAGCACTTAAATTAGGGGGTATGCTGGCTACTTAGTTAAATAATCTAGAATAATCAGGTCAGGAGGGAATAGCACATAGCTTTCACTTAATGTTTTGTATTAATTTTTCAGATAATGTAATTCCACGTACTAACCAAGCATTCAAGAGTGCATCAAAAAAGCGCTACGAACCGAAGGATTGACAAGTTGCTAATCCAATCCTCTGACAGTCACAGGGTGCCATGTAAAAGAGATCCTTTGTTCTTTAAGAGCTGATTGAGTTCCATTAGTATCCATACTCAGAGCCCTGGGCACAATATTAATGCTAATACCGTTGTTACGGAGATGGAAAGCCGTTGAGAATGAACAATAATCAGCTCACAGTATCATTGGACATATTCATGCAGCTTGTAGTGGGGTGAGATCCGATAGCTCTAAACCTTTCTAAAGAGAAAACGAAAATCCAATTAACATCTTCTGTGTAAACCTCCTCGGCTACTTTCACTGGAGATGACCTTGGGCAGCTGTGTTGCAATTTTGCCAGAACCTCAATTATGTCTTTAATTCAGTGATGTTGTTGGGTTTTGCCCAAACAGAAGGCCTGGCTCTGCTGCCCACCTCTCACGCTGGGCAAGACTTGCTCACAGAAGTTCCCTCAGCAGCCTTTGGCACGCTCTGAGCTGAGCCTCGGCACAGACAGACTTCGGGATTTGTGCGTCCTTGGGGACGTCCAACCCGGCCAGCGAGAAAACGCCTTCTCTCCCCTGTTCCTTCTCCCACCAGAGTCCCAGCTCTTAGATCCCAGAGAGGTTTAGAGTGGAAAGGACCTTAAAGATCCCTTAGTGCAAATCCCCAGGCAAGGCAGGGATGTAACCTCATGTGGTTTTTTTGGGTAAGGTGGATGGTGAGCCCTGGCCAGAGGTCAGTCCTGCCATGCTGATGAGGGATGTGGTGAGAGCAGGACCTGCTCCTCACACCGGGCTCTGCTCCAGCCCAGACCTTCAGCCCGGTTCCCTGGACCCAAGGGGAGCCCAGCCTGGGCTCAAGGGAAAATCTTTAACCTAACCCTTTAGAAAAAAGCTTCCTAGCAATCGGTTTGAATCGAACCTAGAAAAGCTCTAATTATGAGCAAAATTTAGCCTGATGGGACAAAAATAAGGAGTATTTTCATCTGGGGAAGGATATGAATTTACCTGGATTCATTGCCCAAGACAGGGTGAGGAAGCAACTGCTGTGGAAGAGCTCATGAAGAATTTATTTTTTATGTATTTTACAGTACTGTCCACTCAATATTTTTCATTAAGCCAGGAAGCAAGGATAAGTTTCTACAGCCTGCTCTCCACATCTCTGTTTTTCTGACAAGCAGCCTGCAATGGGACTGGCAGATACTGCATGACAGCAAACCCTCATCACGGTAACCGTGCCGCTCAACTTCCACGGGCGACATCATCCAGCGCAGGGTCTGGTCCTGATCACCACGAGCAGGACTTGGACAGGAGCGAGGATCTTGATGAAAAGAAGCACATTCATTCCCAGGCAGCGTGGACAGCTTCTGGACATAAAGCTTTCCCTTCTTGTGACCGTACAATCCACGGGGAAAAAGGGAAAAGACTTGTTCCTGGCTGTGCTAATGCCACTGAGATGTTCAACATGAATTGTAAGTTGTCTTCAACCTGACTCTTTGTTGCAGCTGCTGTCAACACTATAAGTGAAGATCCCAAAATATAAAGCATTTTGAACTCTTTCTTTTAATTTCCTTTTCATTATACCAGGATGATACTGCCTTATCTCAAAGACACACTTGCATATTTGCACTCTATAATGGAGAAACAGCACTACATACAGGTCCCTAAAAGTAAACACCAAACTCTGCAAATCTTGCATATAATTAGAAAGATTCTTCTGGATTTATTATTTTTTTTTCCCCAAAGCTGTTACTGCTTGATTTGGCTGTCATCTGTGTCACTTCTATGGAAAGATTTTCTATATTAGAAAGGGAAAATCAGAACAGCAAGCTAATAAATTGTTACAGCTGGGGGATTTAAGGTAGAAAATAATGAAGCAGAGCTGCTGACAGCACTGTGGTGGCTGTACCTCCTCCTTAAGTGGAACAGGTCAGGATTACCCTTTGTTTTAGAGGGTCTCTTTTGGGAAGAATCAGCACAAACCTTGCACCTGATGGACACAAACGTCCTCCAGACTGCAAAGAAAACAGCTTCCATGTAAATATCCCCAGCCTGAGACCAACAAATCAAATTCAGTCTCAACTTTATAATTTTGATTTAATTTCCCAGTATATTAATTTTCACCATTTGATTTCACTGATCTGTTGAGTCCATTTCAGTTGTGGCCTTTATTCGATTGCTTAATTGGCTTAGCCAAGCTTGGATGAACCAGCTCTGCAAGGGGCTTGCTCGGTCTCTGTATGTGCCTGCTTATCCTTTCTTGTGAGATCTATAAAGAATAAACGGAATTTATTTTACATAAAATGGTGGTCAAGCTTGGAAACCTCCGGGCAAAGATAATGTCAGTGAAAGGGAGGGCAGTCCCTAGATCAGTTAATTTACCTTGCTCAGCTCTGGCAGGGTTTGAACATTGACATTTGCCCCTCAGCTGGACAGCCCTGGCCGGGCACAGCGTGGCTGGGGCAGGAACCCCCGTGTGTGGGGCTGTTTCTGCTGGGAGGAGCAGAGTGGGGAGCAGCTGGTGGCAATGCCTTCTGCAGACAGAAAAACTTCCCTGCACGCTTCACTGTCACCCTCACTCACACCTGAGCGAACCCAGCCTCTGCTGCCGCCGAGATTTTCAGTGCTGAGGCAATGCGCTGGCATTTCTGAGTTTGCTTCATTTGCATTTAAACAATCAAGTGTTTTAATTAAAATGCATAAATGAATCATCCACTAGAAGCCCTATCTCCCATGTTATTTATTTTTTATATTAAACCTTCAATTTGATGGATAAGCACTGCCATTGGTCATTTCTGCTAAAATGATCCCATCAGCAGTGAAATATTTGACAAATCTGATGTTAAATTTTTCATCCCTAGCTTTCAGCACTTGTGGTCCATTGAGATAAATAGTACAGCTCACACTTTTGATCTATTCTTTGAAGCTCTCTGGGACCAGCACTCTGTTAAAGAGGGAGAGGCTCAGGTCAAAGGATGGTTTGAGATCCTTATGGCTTTCAGACATGGCCCAGCACATCTGCAGCGATGAGAGCATCCTTTCCTTCTTCCGTCTGTTCCATCTGTGACAGCTCTCTCTTCTTTCTCTATATGGACAGAATTTGAGGGTTTGGCACAGATCTGTTGATAAAACAGAAAGTAATGTGGACTTTCTCCTAAGTGAAACCTTAAAAAAAAAATTATTTAAAAAAATTATTATTTTTACCCTGCAACAGTGGTATCTGCAATCATCACAGAAGATCCTCCTACTTCTGGAACGCACTGCTTTGTGGCACGGCACTGAAATTTAACTCCAAGGAAAGTAATTTGTCCCAAGAACTGCATCCTACAGAGAATAAAGCAGAAAACACACTCTGCTGGTAGCTTCTCTCAGAGGATTACTGTAAAACTAAGCTAATAACAATGCAACATTCCTTCAAAAACGGAAATCTTGCTCACATGCTAAGAAGCTGTAAGAGTAACAGCATCATCTGGTGGCTTCTGCCACAAAGAATGGATTAATTGATTTTTTTTTTTTGTTCTACTTTCATTTAAATTCCTCATCTCTCAGGTGAGGCCAGGTCCTGAAGGAATGTACGAGAGGAAAAACAGACGGAAAATGATAAAAATGAGAGAAGGTAATAATGAAATCCTCAGCTATACTGAAACATTAAACTGCATCTGAATATCTCAGATCTTTTTAAAAGGATTTTTTAAAGAACATTGAAAAACACCATCCTCATTGAAGTCAAGCTTCATTTACGGCAATGCCAGATGGGTTGGGATTTTCGGAGCATACATTAAGAACAGGAACGATGCTGCTAAAGGCCTTGAACCTTAGATAAGGATTGGTGTAAACCTCCACAAAATCTTGAAGACAATTCCTTTTCATCATTCCTTTTGTAAGTGCCAAATCAAATCCTTCCCACTCCTCCTGCATCTTCCTTTTGGAATTCTTATTATTGATCCTCTTAACACTTGGAGAGGTGGTGTGTAAAAAGGAGATGAACGTGTATTATTTGCCAAAGGCTTTCCACGGTGCAGAAGTGCTGTTGTGATGATGAGGGTAAAACAAGCTAATCCACCAAAGCCTCCATCGCTGCCTAGTGAAGTACCAGAGGCTGAACCAGCCTGCCTGAGGTATTAAAGCTCCCCAACCTAAATGGGCTGAAGTATTCCCAGAAATGTCCAAGGCCCCCTGGAAGAAGTTTACCACAATCCAGATGAAGCATAAGGGCTGTATTATCCTAGAGAGTCCAAAGACTTCAGGATTAGTTGTTGCAAAAGCTTATTAAAAAGGCAATAACATGAAAATTGTTCCTTCTGGCTTTATTGGTGTGCAATGTCTGTTTTACATTCATATAGTTTCTGTCCTATCCTTGGCAGTTGTCTTCTTTGTTGTATTCTTACAAAGAGAGAAATATCAAAACATTAATTTAAGCTGTCACAATGCAAAGGGCTGACAGTCATATAAAGAATTATCACTGTGGCAGAGAATGGAGACAAGTTAGTGAAGGAAAATTAAAGTGACTAGCTAAACAGAACCAAACTTCTTGAAAAATCTAGGATATTGCCATGACAATTCAAATAGCTCCAACTTTTTCTTTTTGTGTTTTTTAGCCCTTTCCTACACAGACTATTATCAGTCTGATGGGGAAGAGAAAAAGAAATCACTTCATAGGTATTCTAGTTTTAGTGAAATATGTATTTCAAAAGAGAAGATTCATCCTGTACCAGTTTGTGCAATAAGATAAATTGCAACTAACATCAATCATTGTAATTTCCCATAATTGTAGAAGTTGGACTGACCAAGATTACAGCCTGTCTAATCCTTCTTGCTAATGCACACAATATAGAAATGTTTCCTTGTCCTACCTAGGTTTCTTTTGGAAAACAAAAATGATTCCTTTTTACCAAACAAAAAGATTCCTGCATGTGGTGGCTCAGGGTATCAAATTCCTTTGTATACTCCTAAGAATAATTTTAATTAGTTCACCAATAAGGAAAGAAATAGATGGGTTAAAAGAAGAAAATAACCACTTCACTCTTGTCTTCTGCCTTTCAGCTGTATTTTTTGGCAGATTTTACTCTGTCTCTGAAGAAAGCAAGAGCATGAGAGTCTCAAGGTGCCTGTCCACGCCCAGAAGTTCAGATCACTGCGCTCTGACTTTGCTCTCTCTGGGGAAGAAAATCAACAGGATCATTGTCATAGGACAAATTTTCAGCAGGGAGGACAATGCTTCATCTCATGCTCTGGCCTCTCATCATATGCTGCCCTCCTCACAGAAGGGAATGGCAAGAATTTAACACAAAGAGTCGGTGAAACTCCACATCCCACCTTCCACACAAATGTCCTCTGCCTTTAGCAATGGTATGTGCAGTGCAAATTAAGGCAGGCAGCATTGCAGCGGCTAACAGATCAGATTACTAATGAAGCAGGAGTCCACAAGATTGCTTTATATAGTCTAAATTCATAATTAATTCCCATACACACAAGCAATCACTGAGTGCTCAGCTAGCACATCAAAACCTGAGCAAAACACCAAAGGCTGAGCAAATCAGTCTTCCCAAGGTAGATGAATGAGAGGCTTACACGACTAATGCCAACAGGACAGAGGCACAGAACTCCCTGTGGATGTAAGGACGTAAGATCCTTTCCACTTGTTCATCATCCTTACCTGTCCTTAAGCGCTGTAATCCTGGAATTAGGCGGGCAGGCTGTTTGGAAGCACCACAGCAGGTTGTGTGTGTTTTCAGCAGCAGCAGCCACTCCACTCAATCCATGCCAAGCCCGAGGTGCCAGCGCTGCTGCCAGAGCATGCTGGCCAAGGCCTGCAGGGGAGAAGCACTGCTGGACCCTCTGCACCGTGAAGCCACACCCAAAACATTGCAGAAATAAAAAAAAACAGGGGAGAAATGCCATCACAATTATTCTCCAGATAAATCAGATGCACATTATGAGCTGGGAAAGCAGACAAGAAAACTCTTAGAAATGTAATAAATGTGAATAGCTGCAGTTACACAAAACGTAGCTTCATACTTCTAATTGTATCAATTATTTTTTATGATTGTGATCTCAAAGATGTTAAGTTTTGCTAAGAAGTATTTGCAAATCACTTTGATTACTGTGGATAGCGGGAATGTGTTTAAAAGCTTCTGCATATTCACTTTGGCCCTCTGATCTCTTTGCAGCATCCTGAATCAGCTGGCAGAACATTGGGCATTTTCGACATTTCTGCTCGAAGCATTCAGACAATCCTGGAATTATTTGGGCTACTCAAATGGAGAGCCTTTGTCTAAGCTGTTCTTTCACTGATCCCAGGGCTCTTATGACTGATTTGGCTTTTCACATTTCTGTCTCTTTTCATTTTTTAATCAGATATGTTTTACTCTGAGGAAGAATTTGACCATTTACTATTGTATTCTAAGAAATAAACCTACTACACCAAGCATTCAAGGTAATTTCAATTCTGCAATAGAAGGTATAATTGAAGAATCATATTTTCAATGTAAGATACTGTCTAAAACTAGGCCCTGATACGAACCCTGGTCAACTATGTACAATCCTCTTTAATATGGCCTTTGATAGCATTCATTTAGCCCTGCAGAGCAAAGCCTCCAAAAGGGCATTGAATGAAATTAAGTTTCCAAAAGAACCATAATAGTAACAGAAGTCTCTTTCTCTGAATTAATGGCAATCTTAAAATCTCCATTGCTTTGAAACAGCACATTAATCCACAATGAAAATGTTTACATAGCATTTAAAACTACAAACAGGATTAGCAAAGAACTTTCCAAGGACAAGATATATTCAGTTTGATTTTAAGAGTGAAAGAAAAGTTAAGTGCCTTAACTTTTTCCTTTTTTATTATAATTTTTTAAGAGATTTAGAGAGAGATGCTAAAACTAGATGAGGGGAAAAAAAACCCAACCCTCCCTTCCTTTCCCCTAAACACACGTTTGAATATTGTAGATTTTTAGTACCCATCTATCCCCATCTCCAACAGCAATGTAGGTGCTCATTGCAGCAGCATGGCTGGCAGTGGCTCTGCAGAACTCCGGCCACAGACTCTGCAGCGCTGCTGGAAGGCAGCCCAAGGATGCTGAGCCCCCTGAGCCCCCGTGCCCAGAGCTGCCAGGGCTCCCACCCACATCCAGAACACAAATTCCGCTGGGCCAGGGAGGAGGGTCTGCGAGCAAACCCTGCTCCATCTTTTCAGTCACGCAGCTCTAGAGCCTGCGGAGGGAAAGCCCCAGCTCATCACCTCTAATTCCGTGCCAGAGGAAGGGGAGGCTCTTCAGAGCAGGAGGCTGTCCCCTCTCGGACCCTGTTCTGGGATGGCATCAAGCAGCTCCTCTCTACTGACTGCAGAAGATTGAGCAACAAGCTTAGACTAGATAATAAAGTGTCAGAGGGTTAAAATTAGATTGGGGGAATCCTACCCAAAATATATTTGGGTTTGGTCTTCAGCTAACCTATCCACAGCCAGTGCATTCCCCCGATGAAGTGTGTGCTGGGCTCCCCCAGGAAAATGTTGGCCTTTATAATACCCAGAGATTCTGGATCCAGAAAGAAATGAGAAACAAGCTTCTGCAGGGCAGAGAACACAGAGAACAAAAGGCTGCCAAAAGAGAAGTGCCAGTTGCCTTGACTGCACCTCCATGAGGCCACTGGTCCCAACTGGAGAGCATAATTCTCCTTGAGACTTCACCAGCGTCTTATTCCTCCTCCATGTTCTCTTCTGGGCTGAGCAGGGCTGCAGCACCAGGTCCTCACTGACCATCACTGTCCAAAGAGCTGCAGCACGAGGTCCTCTCTGACCATCACTGTCCAAAGAGCTGCAGCACCAGGTCCTCACTGACCATCACTGTCCAAAGAGCTGCAGCACCAGGTCCTCACTGACCATCACTGTCCAAAGAGCTGCAGCACCAGGTCCTCACTGACCATCACTGTCCAAAGAGCTGCAGCACCAGGTCCTCACTGACCANCCAATCCCTCGCTGACTATCACTGTCCAAAGAGCTGCAGCACGAGGTCCTCTCTGACCATCACTGTCCAAAGAGCTGCTGCCGTGCTGGGCAGGTGAGGGAAAGGCAAAGGCAGCCTGGCCTGGAGCGGAGCCTGAGGAAGATCAAACACCTACAAATTATCTGTCAGGCAGGTGTGGCTCAGCAGGGCTCGTCCTCACACGGCAGAGAGCATTTCTTACCCTGCTCCAGTCTCTGTTCCTGCAGCAAGGCAGGGCTGGCCGGGTGCCTGCTCAGCTCAGGGTGAGGTGCAGCCTCCCCTCGCTCCCTGTCCTGCTCCTCACTCAAACCTGCACACACATCTCAGCACCCGCGCCACGGGACCCTGGTTCTAAAAGTGAATTTAGAGCGGGGTGAACGGGGATTGTTGTGGGAGCGAAGAACAAACCTCTGCCAAGCCTTTAAACCTGTTCTTAGTAGACTTTTTGATTGCCCCAGGGTGTATATGCCCACATGTATGTATTTCTGCAGAAAAAAAGTGCAGCAAAAATGATTAAACACATGAGGAAAGAGGCTTCCATCTAAAAAGTGATTAAAAAGACTAGCATTGTTTAGTTTACAAAACACAAGAGTAAAAGATGATATAACAGAAGCAGAGAGAAGGGGCTATTTATTCTGTTTTCTCTGAAGCACAAATATGCATGGAAAGGTGAAGGAAAAATGCTGAAAACATTTGTGCAGTGTATAATCAACCCTGCAACTCATTGCTGCAGGATATTAGGCAAATATTTCAGAAATATTTCTAAATGTGTTTGATGTGACAAATAATAAGTCTCAGTTCCTGAGGTGGAGGAAAAGCAAAAACAAACCATCTCCCCAAACTGGAAGGACGCTTAGTCCCTGTCCTTGTGCTAGAGATGGAATTTTTGTCTCCAGAGGGGTGGCATTATTTATTTATCAAGTGCATGATATGGAAGTGCTCGTTTCCTTCACGGAGGAGGCTCTGTGGAAGGCAATTAAAAGGGTCAGCAAATGCAGCTGTATGAAGCCACTGCCAACAGATTTCTCCCAGAATACATGAACTTAAAATGGTGAAGCGGCTCAGGTCTGGTTACCTTGTTTTCTGCTGGTTATCTTCCCCAATGAACTTCACCTACAGCTAGGTAGCAGTGAATGAAAATGGAATTAAATATATTCATGTCCTTGGAAAGTTCTTTGCCAATCCTGCTTGCTTCTACACACTTAAAAAGGCCAAGTAAACATTTTGGGGTGGCTAGCACCCATTTTGGGTGTTCAAGGGACACTGCTGTACCTGCAGTGTGACTCCAAGGTGGCAGCGAGTGCAGCTGGAATTCCAGTGGTCCCCGTGCCCGAGGCAGCGCTGGCAGCAGCGAGGAGGGCGCAGGTCTGGGGCACAGGGAAGGTGCTGCTGGACAGAATTAGTACCTGCTTAAAATGTGCATGGATATGGAGAACAAACTGTCTTTTAAAAAAGAATTTTAAACGCTACTTCTGGCTTATGAATAGTTTTCTTGCAACTGTCAGGCCATCTGCTTGGAGAGGGGTCTGTGCAGTCATGAAAGGGATCTTAAAATATACTCTCCTTCATAAACATCTTTTGTTTGGAAAATCCACATGCATCACATAATGCAGTAAATGGCAGCACGGGCTGAAGTGAAGCATTTTGAAATGCCGAGGATGCAACCCTGGATACAGCCCCCCTGCCCCCCTCCCCTCTGTAATAAACCCGCTTTAAATGCACCCTCAGCCACGTTCTCCTACAGCCTCCGACTGGCAGCACCCACCTGCTGGAAACATGCTAAGAGAACTTCCTTGGTTCATCCAAAATACCAAACTGGGCTGTGGGCAGAAAAGAAACAGGCTCCTGCAAAGCAGCTCTCTCCGAGATGACATCATTCTCACAGCCAATTTTCTGCCTACACTGCACCATTTTCCATGGGGTGTGTGTGTGGAAAAAAACCCAGCATACGTTTGTGTGTACACAATCAAAAAGGCCGAATCAGGGGTGTGCAAGCACATCTAATTCTAGCATTTCCTGACTTCCATGAACTTAGGTTTTCAGAACGGCTTGGTACATGCATATATACAATACATACATATGCACACAAACATTTATCTGGTTTGCATGCTTAGAATATGAAATGGAGTGTATGAGAGCAGCGTTATGCTATCCTTACATTTTTTTTTCTTCTGTTTATTTTCATCATTCTTTGGTCATTGTTTGTTTACCCGCTTTTTGTTATTCTAATGTAAGTTCAAATATACAAAATGCTAATTTTCTTTTACATAAAAATGTAATAAAACTTTCTGGCTTTCTTTATAAACAAATTTCAGCAGGAATGTTGATGGGATGCTGTATACCAAGTAAAGAAGAAATACTGTTTAATTATCTTCCATATAAAATCCAATAAAACGTTCTGGCTTTTCTTATTTTTCTGTACTGGGGATTAACATCAGCGTCTTTGTGATGAGAAATCTGCATTCATGGCTCCTCTATTTAGATTTAAATAGGAATTATAGTTCTTGGCAGAAAGGGATCTGTCAAATATCACAGCATTTGTGGCAGGTGGTCACTGCATTGCTTAGTACAGACACTGCCTGCTTAACCATAGCCTGAAGTAAACATCAAAAGTCAATTATTCTCTTTGTAAATATTTTATTTATATTTTGGAGGCTCACAAACATCTTTTCAGTGCTTGGCTGAGGCCTTCTTCCACAGATCATAATCCTACTGAACCTGCATTTGGGTGGTTAAGGACGTGTTTAGCAATGCAGGGATACCAGCGTGGCTACCAATGGATGTTGGGTTTCATAACCCATTCTCTGCCTGGAAACCTTTAATGACTTGGCTGGGTTGGAGTGGACAGAGCTGAAACTTGTCATGGTTGTTACCCATAGCAGCTGCCAATTAGTACAACAAGCATGTATTATTTCGCCTTCCCCCAGTTAAAATGTATTTTGAATATAAATACTCCAAAAAAAAACCAAACAAAAAACAAAAAAAAAAAACAAAAAAAACCCCACACCCAAAAAACCCCAAAAAAAAAAAAAAAAAAAAACCCCAACACAAAAAACCCCAAAAAAAAAAAAAAAAAAAAACCCCAACACAAAAAACCCCAAAAAAAAAAAAAAAAAAAAACAAAAAAAACCCCACACACAAAAAACCCCAAAAAACAACAAGAAAAAGAAAACCCCACCAAAAAATACCCAACAAAAACCACCCCAACTATACAAACAAAACCCCTCAAACAAAAACAAAAAACCAAATAAAACCCCAAAAACCCAACCCAAAACCCCCCCCACAAAAACCCAACACCCAAGCAGGGTGTAATTCCCTGGATTTAGCGCTTTGGGGGTGGGAAGGCAGGAGGTCTGGTTTAACAGCAAGGTACGTGTGTGCAGAGCAGCCCTGCAGTGGGAACCTGAACGCACACGGAGCAGCAAATATGGAACGAGAGCTGAACTCTGAGGGTCAAATGCCTTGAAGAAATGTCTTGTTGCAGGGTGAACCTACTAAAACAAAATGACAGTATCTGGCAAGTTATGCATACATGGCAGAATCTCTCCCCAAACCACTATGGTGTGGAAAACGTCTGAAGATGCTGCTACACATTTTAGATCCTTAGTTGAACTCTGCCTGAACTCTTTGGGCCATTAACTAATCGGATCATCTCATTTAAACAATGTTATAAAAATAATCAAGTACTTCTGCCTACATAAATACACTTTGAATATATTTACCTTAAAAACCAGGATTTTCTTGGGTATTTACTCCTGACATTCGGGGAACAGAAGGAGCACAAAATGCTAAGGAAGAGCAGAATGCTCTGAGATGGGGCTGTGGGTAATTTTCCCTGCAAGCCTGTTTGGTGGCAAGTTAATTGACTCCCACATTACCCAAACTGCAGTGTACTAAAGCACTGGGTGCTCGTTTTCCTGCACTATTCCACTGGCAAAGGCCATCTGTTCTACCCCATCCATCCACAGGCACAGCCTCTATTGTTGTCAACAGGACTCACATACACGTGGATCGAGGCAAGCATGTGCCTCTAACTGTTTGGATCCCTAGAACATGGATTTTTCATTTTCTTTGTTTCTTTGTGCTCACCCAGTAATAATACTTGTCATCTGAGAATTCATATTGATCTTGTCATTGCCTTAAAATTGGATGACAATTACTATCTTTGTCAAAATTCGATCTGATGAAATGGCTCCAATTAGGAAGGAAAAAGAAGGAATCCATCACAGCAGGGAGCACTGCATTTGGCTTTAGAGTAGGAAAGCTTCTCTTAAAGCAGAAGAAAATGGGAACAAACATGACAGAGATTAGGATGCCAGTCTCAAAATCCACAGAAATTAGGTATACATATGAAATGAACAGCCATTTAATTTTTGCAGTCCATATCTGTCTGCAAATCTGAGTTGAAGCTCCTCTGACAATAAATGCCAGTAACTGTTGTTTTCATTTTCTGATCTGGTCAGACACACAGTGGCAGCTGGCACCAGGCTTCCTGCATTCTCCAATCCAGTTCTGATCATGAGTATAATTATAATGCATTATCAGGAGTAAATTTGCTGAAGTTCATAAAATGATAACAGCATAAATTACATGATGTTTCCAGATACTGATCTCACCTTGAAACTAAAGGTAAAGAGGTAGTGAAAGAGTTGCAAACAAAACACCAAGTGCATTTCCATTGCTACAGATACTGACACTAAAGCAAACAACTTATCCCTGCTAATTACAAATAAAATCATTCTAATTGCAGATTTTTTGTTTATAAATAAGCTCTAAAAATCAGTGTGTGCATTTGTGTGTGTGTAGGGGTGGGGGAATTGCTTTCCAAAACAAAGATGTTTGTTTCATACTGAGTTGATGTTTAATTTGGCTAAAAAAGCCCTGTCAGTGTTGGTTTCTGAGCAGGAGCGAGGGGTCAGGTTCACCTGTATTTCTGGGTAGGTCTTACCTGGGAGCTGGAAGATGGACATCGCTGCTCTGCCCCACCTGAAGGATGGGAAGCCTCCACCCACCCCACGGAATGACCTCAGCACGAGGCCATTCTTGAGTGATTTCTCTGAATCAGGCCACTAAATGCTGTTCCTTCACAAATAAAAATACGTGTTTGGATTTGCACAGCCACGTGACTTCTGAACACGAGGCTGCACGCTTTAGCTCCCTGGAAAATCCTGTTTCCTGACCTGCATGGAAGAGCTCCTCGAGACCCTGAGAGAACCCGGACAGGCACACCCAGCCTGGAGCAGTGGTGGTGACACAGGGATGGTCAGCACACCTTCAGCACAGCTCAGGGATGGTCAGCACACCTTCAGCACAGCTCAGGGATGGTCAGCACACCTTCAGCACAGCTCAGGGATGGTCAGCACACCTTCAGCACAGCTCAGGGATGGTCAGCACACCTTCAGCACAGCTCAGGGATGGTCAGCACACCTTCACCACAGCTCAGGGATGGTCAGCACACCTTCACCACAGCTCAGGGATGGTCAGCACACCTTCACCACAGCTCAGGGATGGTCAGCACACCTTCACCACAGCTCAGGGATGGTCAGCACACCTTCAGCACAGCTCAGGGATGGTCAGCACACCTTCACCACACCTCGCCCAGCCCGGGCTCTGCTCACAGAAGGTGGGTGAGCTGCTGCTCCTCCAGCCAGCTGGGCAGACATCACTTCCCGTTCCCCAAATCCTTCTCCCCCTGCTTGTTTTCGTTAGCTGAACATACTTACTTACTCTGACCTACATTTGAAACAGTTCCAGAACGCAACAGAACTGTGTTTCTGGGGAATTCGATATTTGCTGAAATTTTTAATCCAACCTATTTAAAAATGTTATATGTTAACTGAGCAAACACAGCAATCAGAAAAGTATACAAACCCCAAGCAATTGTCCTGGACTTGTTTACAACACACTGCTATTAATGAGCATCTGGGATGAGTATGGGATCTCGTACTATGGATCTCATGATCTGTACAATAATGGCTGATTTTAATTGACTTTTGCTTCATATAGCAAATCCCAATTGGAGAAGTTCCAGGATGCTGCTAGTGAAGAACTGTGGGCGGGTGCATGTTTTGAAGTGATGGTAAACATTGTGACATATACTGTGTGTGCCACATATTCTCATATGCACATTTTGACTTTTGTTGCCTTGGCTTTCACACAGCATCTCGAACATAGACATTCCTATTTGCCAGTTTGAGCGGAAATCTGTTAATATGTGAACGCTGCTCGCCAGCACGCACCATGGCCGGACTCTGAGCTCCTCTCTCTCCCACGAGCGCCCAGCCCGGCTGGCAGGGCTGAGAGCTGCCTGTGAAACCACAGCTCTGAATGTGGAACTCAGCCCTGCATGATCCACCGACTCCCCATGAAGTCACATCACCGACAAGGCCTCGCTCTTTTACTGCTCTGAGCTCTATTTTCCTTTCGGGAGATGCTGGTAGCTAATGCCAAATTTGGTCAAGCTGTTTTAGCACTTGGAGTACCGTGGGTATTAAAACACCTCCAAAGGTCTGGGACTGTGAGCCAGATTACCTGTATGACGTATTTTAATGATTAGCCAACGACCTGAAATTTGTCCTGGATCCACAACAGCTCTTTGGGAACCTGAGCTCAGCCAAGATTTGCACAGGTTTTTAAATCTGACACATTAAAACGTCCCCTGCTACATATCCCATCCTGCCTGGCTGCAATATTGTGGCCAATATTAGAGCAACAATTTGGTTTTAGGCTCTTTCTACAAAAATATTTGCATAGCACAGAGCAAAGCTACAAGGCATTTATAGACACTGGAGCTCTGTGTATCCTCTCCCAGGCAACAAGGTGTCCCAAACACAGGGAGGGTGCTCTGCTGCTCCACACCCCTGCCCATCTCTCCAGAGATGTGACACCACTGCAGCAGCTCCTCCAATTTAGCCCTGCTTTTTTCCTTTTTTTTTAAAGGAAGGAAAAAAAAAAAAAGATTAAAAAAAAAGAGATACATTTTCCTCACTGCAGCAGAACCAGTTCTCACAGAGCCCACCTGGTTGTTAGACAAGATTCATGCAAGAGAGATCTGCATGTGCGAGGAAACCAGTGTGAAGTGGCTGCTCGAACCGACTCTGCTGCACACAATGAAATAAATGCTGGTGAATGGGTGTTTCTGTGAGGTAATACTGCCACACATCCAATTCGAGCGTTATCCAGCACACTGCCTTGCCAGGAGCCTTCTCTGTGTTGCAGGAAGCCATCTGTGATGGCAGCTCAGGCGGGAAGGCAGCAGGATTCCCGCCGAGGCGCTGTCGGAAGCGCTCCCCTGCAGCACCCGCTGCCAGCAGCTCCAGCTCCATCGCCCCAGGCTGGGGAAGGCTCTGCCTGCCCACCCCAAACTGCCCCAGAGGGAGCTGTGCCTCTCACCTGCTGTTTCCATGGTGGGTCCACCCCATCTCCCTGCCCGAACCCCAAGGTGTCCTTGGCTGGCACCAGGGATTCCTGGAGACGCTGGATCATTTTGAACACGTTCTCCAAGCCTTGTTTTCAGTCTTTTTAACATATCTCCTGGCAGAAAGTGCTGATTGTTTTCATTGATCTCTGCTGCTTCTGGTTCCATTTTTCTTTCTCTATCTTCAAGTCTCTCTGTTGGGTCCCTTTCTTTGCCAAACTATTCATTTGCTGCTGAATAATCATGTATCTGTATTTCTGGGAGTTTCTTGTTTTGTCCATCTTTCCATTCTATTGGCCATATATCTTTTTCTCTGCAAATTTTTCCTTCTTGTGCAGTGGCATGTGGCTATCTGCTAATGCCAATATTACTCCCTGAGAATTCTTTTTCCTTGCATCATCAAGGATTTAAGTGGAAAGCCTTCAGCACAGTGCAAATTTCACTCCTGAGAAAATCCATCTTTTGAGGTAGCTGATTTTAATTAAAGAATACTCTCTCTCCCTCTCTCTCTCTCTCTCTCTGGATTATACTTTAATTTCAGTTTCTATCACAACATTAGATACTTCTTAGATAAAATGTATTTTTGTCTCTTTTCATCCGTGATTATCTGTAGTTCTTAAACACTTGGGGTCAGCAGCTGGTCCCCAGTTGATGTAGTTCAGGAATAATTCTATTCAAAGGAATTAATTCAGAACAAAATTGGTTTTAAGTTCAAAATCAGGCAAAATGTTCATAATATTTTGCCCTTATTACATACGTGAGAGTGAAATTCTCAGAAATATCAGTAATGGCAATCGTGGTAATAAACAATAATCTCTGAAGTGTATAACACCTTCCACCCAAGCATTTTAGACATGAACGCTTTAAGCTACTGTCATATGAAGAAATGTCATTATCCTAATTTTACACAAGGGGAAAAAGAGGTGACAGGAAGTTAAGAAAGCAGCTGAAAGTCTTATTATAATGAGAACTGAACCTCCACCTCCTGGTCTCCTCTTTATAGCACCCTAAGCACAGAGGGAATCTGTTCCCAAGGGACATCAAATTGAGGTCTTGAGAGTTAATAGTTAGGAAAGAATCAACTCTATTCAAACACAAGTACAGTGAATTTCTGCCTCCATCGTCTCACCAAATTAAGACTGAAATATTATCGGTATCATAACTTAAATTGTTTATGCACGATAAATTTGCACAGTTAAACAATTTTGAGATTTCTCACAGAAATGGTGGAATATAATCCTGGGCAGAGAAAGCCTTGCTGCGGATTTAAAGCTTTACTGCTGCAAAGGAAGCTGGAGTAAAACCCTGCCACTTTCACAGTCAAAACTTCCTATTAGGGCAGAACTGGGATTTTGGCCAAGGTCCCCATGGCCATGAGGATTCCTCCACACCCAATCAGCGCTTCTTCATGTGAACCAGCACGACACGGGTGTGCGTACACATATGTGCATATATGTGTGACAGAATGCAGGCAGATGCATAGAAACCCACACAGAAATTATGGGATGAGATGAGTTCAAGCTGGCAAGATGGGGTTGTTCTATTTTCTGTGTGCTGAATGACATGAAGCAAGTTGTTTAGTCATTGCACCAGCCAATAGAGATTTTTCCCCTTTCTTTTTTTTTTCCCCCCTTTTTTTTTGCTTGTTTTAATGCGCCCTCCAGCCTATGCACAATGCAGATATGTATCTCTGCTTAGTCATGCATTTCTGTGCCGAACAGAATTAAAGAAAAAAAATGTATGTAGGATAAGTGTAGGAATAAAATGTGCTTTGGCAAAGTGCTTTAAACTGCCTTTCTGCCAGTAAGCCATTAATTTGTGCTTCTTTGTTTTCTCCAAGCTCAGAATAATTCCCATCTGCCTTGACTCACTATCTAGCTCAGAAAGGAAGAGGTCCTTTTTTGAGCATGGATGAAATGGGAAACTTTATGTATAAATGAAGAATGGAGCTTGGAATTCTGGTGTTTCTACCACTGGGACCTAAAATAACTTGAGGTCCTGCTCTTTTAATTAATTTCATTATGATGAGCCTGCCTCTCCTGTTCGTGTATTTTTTCCCAGCTTTTGTGTTCCTGGCCTGCCTACAATACATATGTATTCCCTTCTTTCTTCCTGCTGAAGCTGAAGATGCAATCACATCTTTGAACCATCTGGTTTTTAATTTATTATTCTCCCCCATTGCATTGATGGGCTCTCTCGTTTTCTGTCAGGGTAACAACTTGGCTCCTGTTTATCTAAGATATGTTAACACGCTCTTCCTCTTCTGGGCACTCGCTCGGTCTATTGTATTTCCTGAAATTAAACACTGGGGAGTTTTTAATATTATTTTCTTCATCAGACCAGGGAATATGCCCTACCTTTACAGCCTCTCTTCCTCCTTTTGTTGTTCCAACGAACATTTTATGACTCTTGCTAAATTTAGGCTAATATCTTATTTTCCTGTCCTCTCCACACCATTCCCAGGGTGATTCACTGGAGCCTGCCTGGACATATTCCTGTGTGAGGAACCCGCTCATGTGAGGCCAGAGAGCACCCAGGACTCCCCGAAGGAGGCAGAGGAATCCCTGCAGAGCTCCTTGTGTGCCCCCACCCAAGAGCTGGGAAAAAACTGCGGTCTGTTGGTTCAGCCACCCCGAGCTGCGGCAGGGAGCTCATAAACCCCCTGCACGGCCGGGAAGTTCCAGGTAATCACAGTATGGAGAATAATGTGGATTTATATTTGTTACTTTACTTTTCTATAGTACCTCCCAAGAGCCTTCTGAGGCATTCCATTCTTTAATAAGCTGAAAGTGCTCCAAGATTTTTCTAATGAAAATGATATAGGAGCACACAGTGTTATTATTAAAACCTCTCCCTTTTTCTCTAGGAACTGCTAAAATACATTTACAGTTTATATCCTTTTTGGTGAGCATTAAAGTTTCTAATTTAAAATAATAAAGCCTGGTTTGCTCACTTTCTTTCCCTTCTATTTCAAAAATATAAAAACCTGACAGTTTTCTAACTATTCTTATTTTGCTGAGTGATTTTTGGATTTCAATAAAAGTAACACTGTGGTTACAACACTTTGTGAGATAAGCAAAGAGATTTTTTTTTTACCGCACAATTATGGAAATTTCAAAGAATCTTATAAATATCCTGCTATTTGCATATATGAGATAAGCATATTTTAGTAATGGTTATGACAGGCTAGCAAGAAAAATGAGTGGGACAGCTATACAGCAAATACATGCAAACATGAGGGGGTGTCTGTGCACTTCCCCTGTGAAACCCCAGCTCGGTGGGCGCAGGATCCCGGGAAAACCTGGGGCTCCCCAAGGCAGGGACCACCCCTGTCCTACAGCCCCGGGTCCCCCGTGCAGGCGCAGGAGCAGCACTGAGCCCTCCGTGCCACGGGGCAGCTGGGGGGCAAGCAGGGGTGAGAGTTCATAGTGCAGCTCCCAGCGGGGTTCCCTTGGCAGGGCATGGGCTTTGCCAGGCCCCCGGGGGGCTGGGGACACGGGGACACCTGTGGGGTTGGGGTCACCTGTGGGGTTGGGGTCACCTGTGGGGTTGGGGATACAGGGACACCTGTGGGGCTGGGGAC
>VZTX01025790.1:0-27486 GCA_013400915.1 Pardalotus punctatus
AAAAAAAATCCCACCTCACAAAAAGCCCCACAGACCCCCTCTGTGATTAAAGCTGTGGTTGAGGTCAGGCTGGGGGAACATTTCACCTGCAGAAAGAAGCCAGGGGTGAACATTTGTTTGTGTTGATGACGGGAAGAAGAAAAATTGCAGCTGAGCAATGTGCATTCATCCACTCTAATAAAAGCAAAGCCTTCATTTCCTCCTCGGCACTGAAACGCTGTCAGACACTCCCAGTCCCAGGAGTGCCACCCCCATGGACCACCAAAATAAAGCCGAACAAAGGAGGCTCATTTAGAGCAGATTCAAGGAAAATATCCTGTTTACTGAGCATCTTCATTTTCTGGAGGAGGAGAGCGGATCGAAAATCTGTGATGACTGAAGTTGGGGAGTGGAGGATGAGTTTCTGGGGTTTTTTCTTGCTTTGCAGGCAGGAATGGGGTAAAGGAAGGGAAGGGGAATTTGGGGAAGTTCATCCTCGCAAACACAATCAGAGGGGATGCTCACGACAGCGCAAAAAAAGAAAAAAATATTAACATTTCACAAGTTCCCCCTGTGGCCTCCCTCGCTCCTCCTCCCCCATCAAAAATTCATAAAGGGAATCAGCATTCCTTCCCCAATGGGTCCCCGAGGTGCCATAGACCTTGTTGGAGAGAAGGGCTATAAATAGGGAATTATCCCCCTCGGGGAGGGCAGGGCTGCGGATCCAGCCCCAAACCCTCGGGAATTCCCTCCCGGCGCAGGGAAACGGGGCGAGTGCGGCAATTCTGGGATCGCCACCTCCGACACCCCAGCGGTGCCCCAGGTCCTCTTGGGCAGTTCCTGCTGCCCCTCCGAGCACCTCAAACTTCCCGAAGTCCCGTGAAGGGAGACAATGGAGAGGGCAGCAGCCAGAGCCTCTCCAGAAGCTGCTCCTGACCCTCAAAGGGGCACCAGGGCTCAGATTTTCAGGTTTCCTCACCCATCTCCAAACCACTGCAGCGCCCTGGCCTTAAGGGCAACATCTCTGGGGGTTTTATTCCAGTTTAAAAAGCAAACTCCACATTGTTGGACAGCCCAAAGCTCAAAAATAAACATCTCATTTTATTTTTTTTTAAAAAAAGAAACTCCTGGTTTTTATTTTTTTTAAACACAAACGCCTGATTTTTGTTTTTATCTCCTAAAAGCATGTCTGGCTCAAGCTGCGATAACAGGTGACAGGTGTTAAACAGTTAAAAAGCTGAACGAGCACCTTTAAAGAGAAATAAGTAAAAACTTAAATCAATGAAAGTGCTGCCTGTAGGCACAACTGAGGCACTGAGGTGCAGGAGGTCAGAGGAGCTGCCTAAAAATCAGCAATGAGCAGCTCCAGGTCTGGCCTCTCTCCACATTTTTGGCATCTTTGGCTCAGGCTGGTGGAAGCCAAAACCACCAAGAGCAGAAAAAAGAAATAAAACCAGACCCTAATCCTCTACTCAGCACACAGCACCTTCTATCACTGCTTTTTATTTCATTTTCACGGGTTTTGGATAGATGAGGGAGGAAGGGATCCATCCAAGCAGTGCCAGCAGGAGTTCTGTCCTCCCGCATCGCAGCACAAACCTTGGTGAAAACCTCCTCAGGAATCCCGGCTGGAAAATGGGATCACCCAATGCCGGAACTGGGATCGGCCCCAAGGACATCAGAGCCCAGAATCCCCCTTTTGAAACAAACCATCCCTGTGCTGTAATGCCATGATGCGTTTTTGTCATAAAATATAAATAAAATTGGGTTTAATGCACTGGAAAGGTGAGGGAAAAAATCCAGTCCCGTCGAAATCTGTCCTCCACCACATCACCCAACTCCAGCCCACCAGGCTGGGAGCTGATGGGATTTCCCTTTGCAGCACAAATGTGGGACAGGCAGAGCCTGGAGATGTCCCAGGCAGGATTGTTCCTGATGGCTGACCCCAGAATTTGGTGGAGAAAAGATGCAAGGTTCAACTTGTGGGGCTCTGTGTGGACACCGCCAATGATTTGGCTGCAGCTCTCAGTTCCACAGTGAGAAAACTGGGCTCAGCCAGCATTAATTCTGATTTACAGCTGCTGCCACGAGGGCAAAGTGCAGGGGAGAAAGTGCCACAGATGGTGGAGACAAAATATTTCAGCTCAGAAATGCCAGGTTCCCTTCCCAGCCCGGCCAAGGGAACCAAACCCCAGCTCAGATCCCCAAAATCCTGATCCCAAACGCAGCTGGCGGTGCCAGCACCACACAAGTCACCCAAGGAGCAAGCAACAGCACTTTGTTGTCAAAATACATAAATTATCCAATCATGGGTTGGTTTGGAGTGGAAGGGACCTGAAAATCATCCAGTGCCACCCCTGCCATGGCAGGGACACCTCCCACCATCCCAGGGTGCTCCAGCCTGGCCCTGGACACTCCCTGGGGCAGTGCAGGCGGTTTTTCGAGGGATTTCTTTGCAGATGTTCCTCTAGGCTTTAATTCTGCCCAGTCAAAGCCATGCCGAGCATCATTCCCTGCCTGCAGTTTGAGAAGCTCCCGGCTTTGATCAGCACCACGTTCTGCCATCACTGTCACTCTTTCAAACCGATTTTCCCGTGGACAACCAGAGCTGCCCTGTTTTGCTGCCCTTGGCTCACATCCCTCCCCACGCTGCGTTTGGGGCAATCATTAACTGCCCTTTTATTGCTCCCTCGCTGCGAGCACCTGAGAACCGAGCGGAGCCCCGCGATTTACAGCCCATTTGGAGCTCAGATAATGATGGTTAATTTGTTATTGGCTGTGTAAAGGTTAACAAAGAAATAACTCAAACTATCAGCGGAGGAACGGGGCGATCAAAGCTGGGGCTGGCACTGCGGGACGAGGCTGAGCTCGTTTCCACGTTCACAAGGGTGGCACATGAGTTTGTTCTCTACACATTTTGTGTGTGGTTCAGTTGGTTTTCATCACGAAATGTGCACCAGGAACAGCTGGGACAGGTCCTCACACACCCACCTGGCAGGGCTGAAAGAAGTTTCTGCCCTCAGCAGTTTGTAATTCTGATTTTTGGGGTTACCCCTCTTAGAGAAGAGGGGAATAAACAGCATTTACCTGCCTGGAAAAGCAACTAAGCTTGGCTTAAGCCCACTCAGCTGCAGTTTGAGCTACATCTTTGTCTGTAATGTGAGGAAAATTCAGATATTTTGTTGGCTGTGGCTGCCCCTGGATCACTGGCAGTGTCCAAGGCCAGGCTGGACAGGGCTTGGAGCAGCCTGGGACAGTGGGAAGTGTCCCTGCCATGGCTGGGGTGGCACTGGATGGGATTTAAGGTCCCTTCCCAACCCAAATCACTCTGGGATTCTGTGATTCGCTCACAGCTCTGCAGTGGAGGAGAGGCACCTTCTGAGCTGGAATAAACACAAATCAAAGCCCTAAGTGAGCCGATTTCAAACTGATTTTATGGCACTGCTCAAACTGCGCCCCAAGGCCTCGCTTTCTAAACTCCATGGCTGTGGACTCCACGGATCACACATTTTCCTGGGGAGGGAGGGCTTAGTTTTTCCAATTTTATCATGCTCTTTCAATCAATCAATCAATCAATCAATCAATCAATCATTCTCATGCAGATAACCCTTTTTTTTTCCTCATCCTTTTTCAGGCCGTCGTGCAATTGCCGGAAACACTTTTTGAAGAGCTGGGGAGCGGTTATTGGATGTGGGCCCAGCAGCTTTTGGAACAACCAAGCAGAAAATATGCAGAATTCATGGAAGAAAGACAAGCAGATGCTGCTTGAAAACATGGTTCTGTTCTTATGTCAACAAATCGGTGCAGGGGCAGCCAAAAAACCCACACAGAGGTAGCACAACAAATGTGGCCTCAGGATATTCCAGGGAAACACAAAGTCTCCCTGTAGGATCTACGCTGAGACCCCATCCAGGAGCAATTCCCACAGTTTGGGATCAGGGCAGTGGGAACGGTGGGCACGAGGCAAACCCAGGCCTGAGACTTTTGCAGCTGAGCCCTGCAGATCCTGGAAAAAACTTTTCCTGAACAAATCTTCTCCTGAACAAATCTTTTCTGGAACAAATCTTCTCCTGAACAAATCTTTTCTTGAACAAATCTTCTCCTCAACAAATGTTCTCCTGAACAAATTTTCTCTTGAACAAACCTTCTCTTGAACAAATCTTCCGCTGAACAAATCTTCTGAAAAAATCGTCTCTTGAACAAATCTTCCCTTGAACAAATGTTCTCCTGAACAAATCTCTTCAGCAAATCTTCTCCTGAACAAACATTTTCTCAAATGAATCTTACTCCTGAACGAATCTTCTCCTGAATAAATCTTCTTGCTCAGGAACAATTCCAATCCACTTTGATGGGGATGAGAAAAATACAGATGGGGTTAAGGAACCATGGATTCTGCAGCTTTGGCTTGAACGAAATCCATTTTATTTCCTTAACCACTCACCCAGCGCTGCAGCCAAGGGCGAGTTCCATCAGTTCTTCCCAAACATTCTCTGGGAGAGGCACAGACCCCAGCTGGTGTCCATGGGAATGGGAATTCAACAGCTCCAGGACTGTTCCCACCAAGCCCAGGGTCTGATTTGTGATCTTTTTAACGCCCCTTCCTTCATTTTCTTTTTCTACCTGTGCCTTTTTTGAACAGCTCCACCCAAATTTCACATTTTTGCCCCTAAACTTGCAGAAATCTTGTGTGTGTTTGTGTCTGTGTAGGACTCCCAGTGGGATTTTAGCCTAAATTCTAAGGAATCTCATTAAATCCAGTGGAACCTTCCCATCTTTCCCTTCCCCCACTTTTTTTTTTCCCTTTGCTTTTTTTCCCTTTCTCTTAACTCTTACCACATGTTGCAGAGGCCAGACATGAGTCAGACCCAGCTCCTCGAGCAGTGGGGAGGGAGAGAGCGGAGGGTTCCTTTCCACCCCCCAAAAAGCCCCACCAGGCAGCTGAAGGCTGAGGACCATTAAGAAATTCATGAAATCAGCACAAAAACGGAGGAGTTCGTGCTTTTATTGGCCAGAACATTTCCAGTGGGTGCCCAGGTCCTCAGGGTCAGTGCCTGGAGTCCCCTGTTCGGTGGAGCCTGAGGAGAAGATCAACCTTAGAATTTTATATTGAAATAAGGTGAAATCCAAACCTAGGCTGACTTATCCACCCTTATCTACTCTTTATCTGCTCTCTCCTGTTGCATTTCCAGAATCTGCTCCTAAAACCACTTCCAGAAGCTTCCAGAAACTTCCACCAGTTCCATTTGGTTTTGTTGTTGGGTTGTCAGTCCTCAATTTCAACCAATTTCTATTCCATTCCCATCAGAGCCACCGAGGCAAACACGCAGAATGAAGGTCCATGGAGAAATGATGCTTTTGGGGCATTTAAAGGGCCATGGAGAAGTGCAAGTGGTGATTTTGGGGCATTTAAATGTCCATGGAGAAATTATGATTTTGGGGCACTTAAAGATCCATGGAGAAATGATGATTTTGGGGCATTTAAAGGTCCNCATGGAGAAATTATTTCGGGGCATTTAGAGGTCCGTGGAGAAATGATGATTTTGGGGCATTTAAAGGTCCATGGAGAAGTGCAAGTGGTGATTTTCGGGCAGTTTAAAGGCCCACAGAGAAATGATGATTTTGGGGCATTTAAAGGTCCGTGGAGACATGCAAGTGGCGATTTTTGGACGATAAAGTGCCATTCAGCTGGCACAGGGCATTGCAGTGGCACAGAAATCCCCAGGAAATGGAAGCATCCGGCTGGATTTGCTGCAGAGCCAGCTCAGAGCTCTCTCCACATCACAATTCCAAGCTTTTTTGGATCCGTGAGGATTTGCTAACCTGGTTTGGCTCCACACAGAGGACACAGAGCAGGCTCAGGCCCAAAGGCTGGGCCCTTCCAGGCCCTTCCAAACCCAGCAGAGCTGGAAAATAATGAAGCAGGAGCACGAGTGGCTCTGCCTAGAATGCATTTAATGCTCTGAGCTCTGTGCCCAGGGAATCCCACCTGGATATAAAAACGACCCATGGACAGGGATATTAAAGGACAAACTGCCAATTCCTCGATTAAAGAAGAGGTTTTCAGCCCCCAGCAGCAGCAGCAGCAGCTCTATTACTGCTGCTTTTCCCCGCAAGGCAACAACACAGGAACGACACAAGAGATTTTTGCTGCTTCTGGGATATTGGTGTTAAAAAAAAAAAAAAAAAGAGAGAGAGAGAGGAAAAAAAAGAAATATATTGATGAACTACTTTGTCATTGTTAACAGCACTGCTGACAAACTCACAGCAGGCCCACTGAGAGGAAGACAGCAGCGTGTCTGCCGAGCGCCTCTCGTAGCTGAGACATGTGCTCTGAATTAGGCAAGGTGTGTAAATTATGACAGCCAGAGCTCTTTAGAGGATGCCCAGGTCTGAGGGATTCTGGTGCACTTTTGTTGTCGCTGCCGCATTTCCCCGCGGTTCTCCTCTCAAAAGAAACCTCTCTCCTTGGAGAGAGCATTAACAGGCTCCAGCTCCTCAAGTGTCATTTGAAAGAAATCAAAATTGAAATGCTAAAAAGCAACCCCGGCTCCTTTTCCTCGCCGCGTTCGTTATTTTATTCTCTCCGACTGCAGCTTAACCTCGGAGGAGGAACAGCCACACGAGGGTGGGGGAGGAGAGGGGGTGAGACATGGCCTAAAAACCTGGTTTGCCTTACACAGAGCCATGCGTGAAGCTGCCACACATCTGGGAACATCTGGGAGGACGTTCCTTGCCTGGGCTGCCAGATGGATCCCAAAAAGCTTCACTGCCAGGAATGCCCCTGCCAGGGCAGGGATGCTCAGAATTGCTGTTTTTTGAAGGAAATTAGGCTAAACCACCCCCAATCTTTGAAAAATAACACTGGGAGAGACCTTGAAGGGACATCAGTTGGTTCTTCTGCCTTCAGGCCTGGGCTCAGACAACAACAACAACATTGTCCAAACTTCCTATAACAAAAATTCTGTAGCCCTTTAAAGGTGGCATTATTGACCTTTCCCTAAACAGCAGCCTGATCATCGGGTCTCATATTCCACATCCTCATATTCCAAACACAGAACCAAATCCCACCCACAGATTCATTTAGACACTTGGAGTTGGCTCTTCTCCACTTTCAAAAGCAAAATTCATTAGCCTGATTCAAAGTTGCAAGGAACATGGTTCTTATTAAGAAAATTGCCCTGAGATTAGCACACAATCACCAAAATGAGAATCTGGCAATGGAAAAATTCACCGAAAGATATTTTTATTACTACAGAAGATATGAATTAAAGTCATTCAGAAATCCTGCTCATCAATCCTATTCCTCATCCTAAAAGAGAGTTTGGGGATCTGAAGGAAAAAATAAATTCTCTACCAAATTGTCTACCGAAAATAACCTCACACAGCCATAAGAAAGTTATCCCCATTATTAATTATGTTCCTTCCAGGGCGTGTTTTTACCTCAAGAAGTCTCTTCATCACCTTCATCAGGCATTTACTGGTTGAAAAAATGTCATTTTTTCCCCTGCCATGACTGAAAATGCACCCCCAACTTCCCAGAGCTTCTTGCTAAGAGAGGCAAACTTCATCACTAATAATTTTCATTGCTAAGAGAGGCAAACTTCATCACTATTAATTTTCATTGCTAAGAGAGGAAAACTTCATCACTATTAATTTTCATTGCTAAGAGAAGAAAACTTCATCACTATTAATTTTCAGACCTCTTACGCAAACACAAAGTCCCGGTCAACCTCCAACCCGTCCTGACTCTCACCCACATGAGTGGAAGCCGAAGCTGAACAATGCTGAGGTTTTTTGCTGGAACCCGAGCACCTCGGTGACAGATCTGACCATCGGAACCAGCGTTTCCTCCCCGACCTCATCCCCCGGCTCTGGGATGGTTGCGCTGTTCCCACCGCGTGGGCGGCTCTGCTCTCGCAGCCACCGCGGCCATCCCAGCCCCGCTCTGCTGAAAACCTTCCCATCCCGGCATAATTAGTGCTTGATTGCAGGGAAAACGAACCAAATGAAACTTTATCAGCTCTTTAATTAATGCTCCGTTTGCCAGGGGTTTTTTGCCAGGTTTGGCGGAGCTGGGCTGGTTCATCCCGTGCGGGGATGGAGCCCCAAAGCCAACTGGCCGCTGGTGCCTCCAGTGCAGCCCAAAGCAGCTCACGGCTTTTCCAGAGCAAAACATGGAATTTGGGAGCTGCTGCCACAAATGGATGATTTCTGGTGGCAGCTCCAGAACCAGAGACAAACCCACCTTCCCTCAGGAAAACAAGAGCAAACAAAGAGCCAGGGCTCGTCATGGAGAGCTTTATCTTCCGTTTGATCAGAAAAAGCCACCACTGACATGTTCTCCTTACCAACCTGACACTGTAGCACTTTCTGGTTTTAAATTTATGTTACTTTGGAAAAAGAAATTTGGACATCAGTTGCCTGTCAGTCCTGTTTGGACTATTTCCCATACAGAATTGTACCAGCTGGACAAAATTTAGGCTGAGATCTAAAGCTGGGAGAGTATTTTGATGGAATAAGGCTTGTATAAGCCCATACCTATTCCTGTCTTGTTTTAAACTTTGCTTTAAACTTTTAACACATAAGCCTTCATCATCATCATTATTATTATTTGTAGTTGCATTGTTTTAGAATTTTCCTTTCTCTCTCATGGAGAATATAGATAAACTGTACTTCTTGTACTTTCTTAATCTCTGTGTTTTGTGTTAGATGTGTACAAGCCTTGACCAATAGGTCTTGGGAGGTGGATTGTCTTTGACCAATAGACACTTGTTTATTAGTGTGTATAAAAAAACTTCTTGTAAATAAATCCTTCTTCTTCACCATCTTGAAGCCTGTCTGCCTGACCTCTCTACCTGCTTCCACAAATCCCATGAACAACAGAAAAGCAAACCATAATTATTACTATTATTATTATTGTTATTACTGCCGTCATCATCATCGTTGCTGTTGTTTTCCCCAAATTTGCTTTTAAATATTAAAAATGGATTTCCACACCTCTGCAGTCTTGCAGTTTAACAATGTGTTGATAATAATAATAATGGTTTTCCCTCCATGTTCAAAAGGTGTGAAAGCATCACCGGATTTCCAACGCTGTCACCGTCTATCTACACAGACACTTTCCTCCAGTTCCCCTCTCTCTGTCCCGGTCCCAAACCCGTCAGGTGTCTGGGAACAAGGGGCAGATTGAGTCACTTTTCCTTTGGAAGAAGAGCAGCCTCATCCCTGACATCCATCCCAGCTCCCAGCCCCGGCCCAGCACTGGTGGATGACATTTGACGCTGGGAGGTCACGGAGCATCCGCATCCTCCCTCCCTGGATCACATCCTGCCTCTCTACTGCGGCATTCCCACCTGCTCCCAGCTCCTGTCCCACACAGGATCACACAGCACATTCCAGAATTTCTGTGCCCCCACTCTGAGCCTTGGTACCCCAGCTCTGGTTTAACCACCCCAAAAGTCATTGGGAACGAGCCAGGCTGAGGATGTTTAGCAGGACCCAGACCACGCTGCAAGTCACAATGTTCACCTATCAGAGCTAAAATTGAAAAATGTTAACTTTTTTATTGGTTTTCTTTCACAGCTTTCTCCCTCTTATTTGTGGGTTTTAACTGAGGGCTTCCAACCCAAGCCAGTCAGATCTGACCGCTAAAACTGAAGCAAAGACATCAAATTACTTGGTTAAGGGAAAGTGTATCAGGCATTAACCACAGCTGGAGTCCCTGGCTGCTGCTCTTCTGGGAATTCCATGGTTTTTCCTGCACTGGCATTACCGGGGCTGTCCCATCCCTTCAGATCCTACAGGATGGATTTTCCCAACGGCTGGAGTGATGGTGTAAGAGTTTCCCATTTCCAGCATCTAAAACAGAATCCCAGCCCCCAAATCTGAGAGGAGACAGAATCCAACAACCCCAAACTCCTTTTGACACAAGAGATCAGCGCTGCGGGAAGCACACAGGAATCCCGGGAAAGCCGATCTCTGTGAGAAAACCAGGTACAGCGAGGTGTGAGATTATTAATGCCGAGCCACAACTCTATAAACACAAATTCTCGTGTTTGTACAGACAAATTCTCGAAGAAAAAGCCCAGCGAGTGTCGGCTGCTGTCGGTGCAAGGAGTCTGAAATCCGAGCTAAAGACAGCTCCCTAGTGGCTGCGGCTGCTCCGGGAGCCCCGGAGCCTCTCCAAGCCATCCCTGCTGACAGCGATGCGTTCCAGGCAGGAATTTCGCACCCCGAGCCGGGCCCTGCTCCCGGCAGGGAAGGTGTTAAAACACACGGGGATTTTCCCTCCCTGAGCCCTCCTCGCACAAAACACGGAGCAGATCATCAATTTGGTCACCTGCTCCCGGCTGCGGAACGCTCACCAGGTCCCGCTCTCCCCCCCAAAAAATCCCCCAAAATCCCGCAGCAGCGCCTCGAGGAGCGAATCCAGGCAGCTGCTCCCGGTGCCAGCTGCAGAACTCCCAAATATTTTGCGTGACCTTTCATCCTACAAATTTATTTATTTCCAAACAGCAGCCACCTCCTCCTGTACCTGACAGCTTACAAAACCGAGCTCGCCCGAGGAGATTTAGAGGAGGGAAATTGAGAAGTCAAACACCCTGCTGGTGTTCCCTCACCTGCAGGATTCCTGTCTTCTTTTAAGCTTTGCTTTCAACTTTTAACACCTAAGCCTTTACTACTGTTATTATTATTATCATCATCATCATTATTGTCATTATTGTTATATCACTATTGTTATTTGTTGTTGTTGTTATTGTTATTAGTATTTATTGTTATTAGTATTTTAGTATTAGTATTAGTATTAGTATTCTTATTAGTATTCTTATTAGTATTAGTATTTATCAGTATCAGTATCAGTATCAGTATTGTCCTCCCAAATTTGCTTTTAAAGATTAAAAAGGGATTTGCAGAGTTTTGCATAATTCGGGTTTAATAACGTGTTGATAAACCCGGGGTTGGAAAAACAGCTCAAAACCGATCGCTGCTGTTCTCACCCACAAATAGTCAGATGTTCACACAGAGAAACTTCATTTCTAAGAACAAAACTGCAAAAGCTCTGAAAGATCCCCCCAAAACAGAGGAAATTCAATGGCTGGCAGTGAAGCCAGTGCTGATTACTCACACAAACCTTGCCTGCTCACACATCACGCTCCTATTTTTAGATTTTTGGGAAACAAAGAGCCCTTATTAACGGTCATCTTCTTGTTTGGGGTAAAGGGAAGGGAATAATTTTGTTTTTATTTCTCCCCCAGCCTGCTGGCTTTCACACACAGCTCTGAGGCAACGGCACTGGCTGGGCACCGGATGAGAGGCTCAGCAAACATCATTAATGTAAACATCATTTACCCCATTCAGCTCTTTCTTCCCCCATTCCTGGGGACAGCGAGGGTCTGACGCATCCCTGGCCAGGGGATGGAGCTCCCAGCATCTGCCTCCAGGGAAGCAACTCGCCAATTACAGCAGGGAATTAATTAATAAAACACAGCCAGAGATCCTTGAGCAGGGCCAGGCCAGGGAGAGCACGGCCTGACCCAGCCCAGATGGAAAAGACCCAAATTAGTATTACTATTACTAATTTTCTAACTCTGATTCCACTCACAAAGCAGCCCAAAACCTGAAGGACTCTCAGAAAAAGGCACCACTGCAGACTGAATTTCCCCTTTGGACACTGATAAAAGATCCATCCAAGGGAGTTCATTCTCTCTCCTGAAATGAGGTCACTCCTGTGCCATTAGATACAATGATCTAGAGCAGAATCCTTGAATTCCAAAGCAACAGGCTGGGAATGGCTTCATTTTCCAAAGTTCTGAAGAGCCAGCAATTTCTGTAACAAACACCCACTGCTGCCTTCAGGCTGATTTTTCCAAGCCAGCCATCAGATTTGGGCTGTAATTACTGCTCCAAACTCCTGGGCAGCACAGCAGCTCTCACTCTAAGCAGTGATGGGGGAGCTGAAGACTCAATTTTTGAAGTCCCAATTTTTGGGACCACTCAATTTTTGAATTTTGCTGAATAAGGAGCTGAGCTTCAGAGGTTTCCATCGCTGGGTAAGGAACAATCTGCCCCCAGCAATGGTGAAACCCAGCCCTCCACAGCTCTGTCACCAAAGCCTGTCCTGCTGTCACTGTCAGAAGATCTCCTGCTGCTCCAATAGAATTTCCTGTGGCCTTTTAGAAACCTGAAATGATTTCTGATGGTTACAAAGTCTTGCTGGCCACAGGAACCAGGCTCTGTCACCCAGTTTGCCCACAAAGTGTGCTTGCATTCCAAGGTGAAATTGTGAAGGGGAAAGGAGGGAGTGCGAGATTTCGGTGCAGACAAAGTGATCAGATCATCCTGCACAACACAGGGCATGGCTCTGTTAAACTGAATTTTTTAGGGATTTTTCTCCTCTACCCACCTACAGATTTGAACAGGAGAAACAGGGGTGAACACCATGGAAAACTCAGGATTTAGATTAGATGAACATCTAAGAAAAGCTTAAAAAATCTCATTAAAAATCTCCTCAGCTTAGACCCTTCCTCCTTTTAAACCAGATTTATACAAATTGTCCCAGCACATTTAGGGCCACTCAGGTGTAGGATTTAGTGAGTGAAGAGGCCACTGTCACCCCGACAGCTCAGCCCAAGAGCAAGGCTGAGGAAAACCTTGGGAAAAGGACACTCCTGTCAGCACAGGTGAGCAGCTGCTGTGCCTGCTCTCAAATCTGCTGGGCACAGCCTCCACCCAGGGCCTTCTGTCCATTCTGCTCTCCCCAAGAGGAGTTTTGACCCTCACAAAATTTTTTTGTTAATTACTCTCCTTTTTAGCGCTGGTAATTTGAGGAGGGAACTTCTGCCAGTACAGTCTGATCCAAAGTTCCGAGCAATAAATGGGAATACTTTGGGTTTTTAGGTCAGATCCTGCTCTCACAGAGTGAGATGAGAAAGGCTGGTTCTGTGCCCGGCCCAGGGAGTAAATTCCACTTTCTCCATGTCCTTCTTTACATCCAGCCCTTTCCTCCCACCCCATAAAACAATCCCTGACTCCCTCTCTGCCGCCCCAAGGTGTTTCAACCCTGTATTTCTCCAACCCTGTTCAGATGCCAATACAAAGCACCCGGAGATTAAAAAAAACCCAACAGAACAGGGAGAGCTGAAGCTCATTAGAGAAAATAACATTAAATTGAGCAAGGGTGAATCCATTGTGCTCTTGCAAACGTGGGAACTGCTCATACCAGCACAGGAGGGCTCTGCTGCTCTCCAGCTTCTCCAGGCTGGGGAATTTGGGTTGAAATTGGGATGAAAACCTCTCCTTTGGGGTCCCAGTGGTCCCTGCCAAGGCCTGGGGAGCATCATGAAGGTGTTTTGTGGAAAAGCTCAGAGTAGCACCCCAGTTCAGACACGAAGGTTGGCGGTTTTGGGGTTTTTTTATCCACTTCTGCTTTCCCCAGCTGAAGTGAACGTTCCTCCAATCCCATCCTTCTCTGCAATCTTGCCAAGGGCGATGCTGCCTCTTGACAATCCCAGCCTTTGTGTGCACCTCCAGAGTGAAGAGACGTGCAGGGGGATCTGGGGGCTGCAGGGGGGCGATTCCAAACTAAACCCAAACAAGAAAGGAGGGCGCGCAGAGCTGGGCGGTGCGAGATGATAAAAAATCCTCTCCCCTCTGATCCACACACAGATCTCCCCTCCTGCTGTCCCGTTTCCCCTTGCACATCGTGCTGGCACTGGGGATTGAGGGGGATCGGCTGGAATTCAGCAATTTTGGGAATTTCCCCTGTGCTGCAGGACCATTTTGGACTCAAGGAGCCCACGGCCCACACCAATCCCAGCCGAACAGCGAGAAATTCCTCCTGTGACGTTTAAATTAAAAGGTGCTAGGAGTAGTCATTTCACTCGCAGAGCCTTCACCAATTAAGCCGAGTGTTCAATATGCTCAGGTCGCCCCCTGATTTGGATTTTTCACCCACCCCCCAAAAAAAAATTGATTTTAAAAATTAAAATCATTGTTGCAATTTGCTCAGCTTAACCCAAAGCAAGAGCATAATGAAGGCTACTGGTGACTGCTGCTGCAAGGGGCTGACCCTTCCTCCTAATCCGCTGTAAATTCACCCAAAAAGTCACGAACTACATAATATTAGTTCTTACAGGCTGACATATTTCCCTGATCTTTCATGGGCCACATGGGGAAACAGTTTTCGCCTGATCTGAATGAAGAAGAAAAACAGTGATCCTAATCAACCGTTTACCCTCAGTGGCTTCCCTAAACAAATCTGGGAAAGAGCTTAAAGGCTTGGGAATATCCTCGACCCTGCTTGATGCACTGTAATAACCCTACCTAATTATACTGATATAAAAACTAATTGGAAAGATAGCAAATGTCAGGGTAAGATGCAAATTGTAGGGTGTTAATTGCTGAACAGGTGCTGGAATAGAATTAAATGAGCATCTTGATTAGGAGAGTGGAAAAAACAAATGTGGACCCCGAAATCAAGTTGGCCACGTGAATTATTTAGCAGCCTCCTCGTACCAGCAGCGGGGTCGTGTTGATGTGACCTCTGCTTTGTGAGGGCTGGGCTGGCAAAACAATGGGGAACTCCAGGAGAAAATGTGGCTTAGGGGACAGGGATGGGACCGGGGAGTTCCCAGTGGGGTGAGGGTTTTTTGTTGGGGAGTTTTTGGGTAATAACCAACTATGGGGAGGTTTTCCAGGTGGGTTGTTGGAATTATTCTTTGGAATCCCGATCCCGAAGAATCGCTGAGAGCAGGAGATCGCTCAGGTGTCCCGCCTGGCCCCTCTGCAGTGCCAGTCACAGCAAATATTTGGGAATCTGAGAGCTGGGCTGAACAAAAATGGGCTCAAGGCCGTTTTTTGTATCCGCACCCCCAGGAATTCCCTCCCCAGGCCGAGGTTCTGCAGTGACACCACCAGGGCAGTAAATTTTGTTCACACAGACCCTTCAAAAGCCATCTCACGTTTCAGCTGTCACTCAGAGCCCAGCAGACAGATCAGATCAAATGACAGCAATTAGAACCAGCAGGCTGCAAACGACACCCCAGCCTTAGCAGGGATTACTGGGGGCAGGAGAATTATTTTCATGAAGGATTTCATCCCTGATTTTTAATCTGGGATTACTTCTTCTTGCTCAAACAATTCGAATGTTGTTGCGTGAGCATGGTGGGGATAGGACGAGGTTTTGTAGAGAAAAACTTCTTTTCAAAGAGTTTCAACAAGTGACAAAAGCTACTGAGATGTTTTGGCCCTGCCCCAAAACAGCTCTGGAACATTTCTTACAGAAAGAAAAGTGAAAGATACAGGGAAGAATTATTGCTATTTCTGTTGTTATTATTATTGCCATTATTAACACTCATGTTAAAGCTTGCAAGAAGGTGAAACTCACCCCCTCCTTCAACTGCACAAATGTTAAAGAGAAATCTGTCACAGCACCAAGATCTGAGTACAGGAATATTCCTGAGCTCACCAAAACTCATTCAGGGGCTACAGAATGCCACAATTAGGATGGAAGAAGTAACTCGAAATTAAATCCTTTCTGACATGTCCAGTACAATCCTTAACTCTATTATGATGTTTTTATTACAATGAGGAACCATTGATTTATGAGTGCAGAAAAAAGACTGAACTTCACATATGATGTTATATTTCCCTGTAAAAATACACACATTCTATATTATGTATTAATATACATGATATTGTTTGTGTGTGTATATATGTAAAAAATACATATTTCCCTGAAAAAACTAAAGAAACCAAACCAAAACAAAACAAAACGGAAAAAAAAAAAAAAAAAAGGCATTCCCCATCCAGAAATGATTGCAGTCTCTGCTTTTGAAGGACAACTTCATTTTAGGTAAATCCTCGGGCAGGAGCAGTGCCCTGCTGGTGCTGTTTGGCTGAAGAGGAAGAACTGCCAGTGACACTTTCTGAAGGAAAGCTGGAAAATGAGAGAACCAGATGTCCCTGAAGGAATGCTGGGAAATGTTTGAGATAAAGAGGAAAATGGGAAAAAAAGAAAAAAAAAAACCACCTTTAACCAAAACATCCCAGAGGATATTTTTTTTTAAGGTTCTGTGTCAACAAGTGACACTGACACAACACTGCAGAGCTTTTTCTCCCCTCTTTAGCAGAGGAATTTTGACTGAGCAGAGACTTGGTCAGATCGAGGGGAAGGATTTACGCTGGCAGGGGTTCAGCTGGAAAAGTTGTGGTTGTTTTCTTCGAGGCCCTGAGCACCCAAATCCCCAGCGAGAGCAGAGATTTGGAAAAATTCAAGCACTTCTAATCCAAATTACAATTTATATTCAAGCACTCCTAGCCCAAATTACAGTTTAGATTCAAGCACTCTTAGCCCAGATTTCAATCTCCATTCCAGCACTCCCAATCCCAGTTACAACCCAGCACATGCAAGTTTGAAGAGCCAGGGAACTTTCTAGCAGCCATAAATTCCAAGATGATTTCCCCAATAAAGCTGAAGGTGAGCGGGTGTGGGAAGAGGCAGAACTCTCAGCTTCATCAGCCACCCAAAACTGCACTTTGTGGTTTGGATTCACATGAAAACCCCAAATTTCATCCTTTCCAAAAAAAGGCAACTTCAGGATCTGGATTTCCTTACAGAAATTTGTGACTGTGAAAGGAGCCAGGAGCCCAGATCTCAATCTTTGCAGTTTCACTTTTCTTTTCAGCATTCATTTCATTTAAATTATTTACATGCACCCTTCTTGATGTTGATTCTAAACAATACAAAGTGTTAATTACTCTGCTGAATCCATTTGAAATAACTTTTTATCACAAAAAAAAAAACCCTAAGCACACCACTTTAAAAAAATAATTAAATATTATTATTTGTATTGCCATCAGCACTCAGCTTTAATTTCTTCCTGCCACGAGCCAGGCAATTATTTTTTCCCCTTTCTGAGACAATCCTGTCCCACTGAGCTGCAGGGATCCAAGGCGAGGGCCCAGCGGGAAATGAGGCAGTGGAAAAGTTTTCCCCTGGAGCAAAGGAAGAAACCCAAGCAGAGAGCCAGGGAACACCTGCAATGATCAGGTAAAATCAGAATATGGAACGTGCAGAGCTCCTGGCACATCCCATGGAGAAAGTTCTTTGAGGGAAGCGTTGGGAACGCAAGGGAAGGATTGTCAGAGGAGCAGCTTCCTACAGCCTGCACCCAAAACTGCTCTTTTGCTATTTTTTTCTGTTTATGTAGATATAAAACCACTTCCAGAATACTTGAATACAGCCTGGCTGTGGCCTCCACCAAAATCAAATAACGGATTTGCACAAGATAAGTACCTGAACCCGTAACACACCATTCAAACAGGAGAGGTTTGTATCAGAAACGGGAAAAAATCGTAACACACCACTCAAACAGGAGCGGTTTGTATCAGAAAGGGGAAAAACCCGTAACACACCACTCAAACAGGAGAGGTTTGTATCAGAAAGGGGAAAAAAACTGTAACACACCACTCAAACAGGAGCTTTGCTGGTTGTTCTCCGCTGGAATAAATTTTTTTAATCTCCTTCAGTGCGAGAAATGCCATTTTCTGGTGAAATTTCACCATTTTCTGGTGAAATTTCACCATTTTCTGGTGAAAGCAGCATTAAGCCAAGTCCTGTCAGCAGCAGCCACTGCAAGGGATCAGGGATTCAAAGCCACCACAGGGCAATCAGTTGCCACTTGATTTTATTTTCTTTTCTAGAAGCACAAACCCACGGAGGGAAGAGCTGTTTGCCTAATGGGTTCCCAGGCACTGAGACTAAATAAGCTGACTGCTTAAAAACAACCGGGGAGCCACAGTAAAAGATAGAAAATTATTGCTTCCTGTCATGACCAAATATTAAACACAGCACACACCTAATGGCTCTATCACTCCCCAGGGAAGGAGCTTTATGAACAATAAAATCCCAGCAGACTTGCACTGTTTGGACTTCGAAGGCTCATTATGGGCTCACTGATCCAATACAATTTACAAGCTCGATGGACTCCACTTGGAGGGAAAAGCCACCAAATGTGGGGCACCCCACGGAGAAATCGGCATTTATTCGTGAGGAGATGGAGGGGAAAAGGGAAAATAATAAGGAGGGGAAAGAAGGATATGTGGGATGAGAGCAGTGAGTTGAAGACCCAGATCAGGGGGGAAAATGGGAATTAGAGCTGCAGGGGGGAAATGCCGATCGATGGGGATCAGCGAAAATTGATCCACCAAAAACTTGGATCGCACAGATTGTGCCAGGAGCTGGTTTCATGTGTTTGCTGTGTCCTGGCTTTCAAACTGCTTTGAACACCTCTGGAATTGCGCTCCCTCTTCCCAGGAGGGGATCCCTCCAGGATCTTCCTCTCAGGTCTGGTTTGGAAAAAGAACCTGGGTGTCACTGGGTAATGCAAACCCAGGAGAAATGACAGAAAAATCAGTTTTTGTTTGTGAGGAAAAGTAGCAGAGGAGATGGAGGGGGAAAGAGAAAATAATAATGAAGGGAAAAAAGGGTGAGAGCAGTGTATTAAAGACCCAAATCAGGGAGAAGGATGGGAATTACAGCTGCAGGGGGGAAATGCTGATCCACAACATGATCCAGCCTGGAATACAAGATTGGATTCCACTCCTTCATGTCCTACAAACTCCTCCATCACCTTGGGCAGCTCTTGTAAGCTCTTAACAGCTCCAAAATCACATCCCCAACTGATTTAAGCTTCAGATCCTTTCAGCCCCAATCCTTCACAAGGATTTTGGGGGATGCTCCTAGCAGGACAGAATTCCATGCCCCATCTGAAAGCGGGAACGATTTAATTGGGAGAACTTTTTCAGAGGGGAAGGAATCAGTTCGGAGAGGCTGAAACCCTGGGATGTTTACAGGGCAGAAAATACAGGAGATCACCCCAGAAACAGATGGTGAAAGGAAGGCACAGGGAAGGGATGGAGGGAAACAAAAGGTTCAAAAGGAAAGAGAGAGGCAGGAACTAAAGAGCTTAGGGCAGATGAAGTGACAAGTCCATAAAACCAGGTCTAGACAGAGGCCGAGAGGAGTGCAGAAGTGAGAAGGAGGAGTATTTCAGGTCATAAATACACAGAGGACGCCTTCATTAGGATGCAAATACTCTGAGATATTGGCATTTTTATTGATGAGTGCAGATGGATCCCGGAGAGCGGAGCTGTGCACATCCCGTGTCACACTCTGCTGCTCTACATGCCCAGCATTTCTTCTGCACTGTTTGCACACTGAATTTATCCTCAGCCTCTATTCCCAGAGGTGCTTTAGTCCATGGGAAACTGATTTTCCATTCCTCTTTCCACTACTCCCAACCTCATTGATTCCAGTGGCTCCTGACTCTGCTCTCTGTCCCTCTGAGGGCTGCAGCCCCTTAACCTCCTCACCCGCTGTTTATGAGCACAAACTGGACCAAATTCTCCCTATTTCCAGGAAAAACCTTCCATTTGAAACCAGACAAGGATTCTCCTCGAAACTTTACATTTCTCAGGCAGGACTCAGCCCGAGCACCATCAGTGTCTTTATCTCAACCAATCCAACAAGTTTGGAATCCATCCATGTTTTGTCCAAGTGCCTCTAAAGCCCCATGGAAGCTTTTCTGATTTCTGCAGAACTGCTGAAATCCTTTGGGTCTTGTCATCATCACGCTTATTTTCTTCAGACTTCCAGGCAGCAGTAGCAGTAGTTGGATTTTATTTCTGTAAATTATATACTGTGCCCTGGCCCAGGCTCAGCCGTGTTTCCCTGGCAGTTCTCAGAGCAGGACATGAGCTGATTGTTCCCAGCTATAGATGTGATGGGACTGAGGTGATCAGTGCTGTTTGGGACCCCCACATTGCTCCCTCTAACACATCCCAAAAGGCATTTTCTGCTCAGAGGGCTCAGAGGGATGCCCAGGATGGAAAAGCTGCACGTGGCCAGGAGAAAACCTGCACAAAACTCATTGCAAATGAGTTCCCAGCTCTGTTTCACTTCCAATAATCCGAGCAGTGATTTAAACCCCTCTTGTTCATTCCCTGCTCTGCTCCAGAAGCAGCAGCACCGACACTCCTGGGGGAGAGGAGCTCCTTGGATCGCCCCAAAAGCGTCTCCACCACGGCACCGATGGATCTGCACATCCCCACAGCATTTCCACACATCAGCTCCCAGCCAATGTGGCTTTGTGTTATCAGGGAAAGCCAGAAAATCACATCCTGAGTTTCGAGTTAAACACAGCCCCTGTGAATGCCTCCAAAAATCATGACTGGGGGGAAAAAGAGCAGAACCCAGGACCTCAACAGACCCAACCCAGCCCATTCCTCATTTTTCTAGCACACTCAAAAAGATACTTAAGCTTCTTCTGACTCACCAGCTTGCTGGAAAATCTGTTGTCTGTCGACATTAAATGAAAAAGATTAAGTGACACAAGCTACCCTCCAGTTTAGGCCATTTACAAGCTTTAAGTGTTTGCACACATCAAAGATTTCGAGATGTTTTGGACAGCAAACTCGTAAAGAATTTTCTTTTTGTCTAAAAGACGAGGGGGGGGGAGGGAAAAAAGAAGGAAACAAACAAATTAGGCACTAAGAGAAGCACTTGTCAAATGGCTGGGATAGTGCACTTTGAGTTACTGACTCCCCACAAACATCCAGTCTGCTAAAAAATTCATAAAGAGACAGATGGCACAACAGCAGCTCTTTGCAGGAGAGCAGGGTTTAGCACTGAACAAAGGACTTGGACTCCCCAGGACAAGGGGGGAGATCATTGTGGGTTTGGGGGGCTCGGGAGGGGGGATTGGGGCACGCAGGAGCAGGGAAGGGCTCCTGGTGTCACCCCACAGCAGCAGCACGTCCCAGACATTCGTTTTTCCTTGGCAGGCTCGCGGAGAACAGGGCGGAACAGGAGCAATCAAACAGATTAAATCCTCCTGGCAGCGGGAATGTGAAAAATAAACCCAAAAAACTCCTGTTCAGGGATCTGACGCCGCTTCCCACAGCCAGGTGGGAAAGCCAATGCTTAAAGGGGGAAACTGAGGCACGGCTGGGGTCACTCCAGGTGACAGAGAACCCCAGGCTCAGTGGGAATGGGGTCCAGGCCTCCCTTTCTCGCTGCTCCGAGCATGAGGAAATATCCTGGAGTTACCCAGGGGGTTGTGGGATCACCCCGAAAAGGAGGAGGAAGGGGTAAGGTCCTTTTTGGATGGCCAAGATGAAGAGAGAAGAAATCAAAAGGACCAGCCAGAAGTCTGCACTTATTTGAGGTCAGAATGAAAGATAATTTATGTGTTCTTCTGCCTTTTTTAGGCAAAATTATTTAGAGGGAGGGAGGGACACCCTACACACACAGAAGATGTGAAGTCCAGCCCTATAAACCCTAAATTATTTAATCCTAAATGATTTAGAGGGACACCCTACACACACAGAAGATGTAAGGTCCAGCCCTATAAACCCTAAANAGAATGAAAGATAATTTATGTGTTCTTCTGCCTTTTTTAGGCAAAATTATTTAGAGGGAGGGAGGGACACCCTACACACACAGAAGATGTGAAGTCCAGCCCTATAAACCCTAAATTATTTAATCCTAAATGATTTAGAGGGACACCCTACACACACAGAAGACATAAAGCCCAGCCCTATTAACCCTAAAGGGGTTTTAGTGTTTTTGGGATGAGGCAGGCAGAGCTCAGCTCCCTGGCTTTGGGCTGATGGGGTTTTTTTTTGTTAAATAATAACCAAAAACCCTGAATTTTGGCTTTAGAGCAGCTGATGGATGCTGCCCCTTCACCGCCCACCCAAACCAGTGTGCCCAGTGCTCAACCGGTGCCGCCGGACACTGACCCAGCCGGACAAACTGGTGCCCACCCCAACAATCCACCCCAATCCCTCCCAGCCACAATCACAATAAATAAATAAATATAAAAAGGGAGGGCAACACCCATCAGATTCTTCCCAGGACAATCAGGAAGAGTTTAGGTTAAAAGTAGGAAGAATTCGACCTGAAGTCTCAGATTGTGGGAGAAGCTGAGCTGAAATCCCTCATTCCATGAGGCCAACGAGAGCAGAGGATGCTGAAGGCAGCAGCTCCAAACAGCAGAATTTATTGTGCTCCCAGCTTCTTGTGTGAAATTCCCAGGAATTTCCCTCGTAGGAAGAAAAAAAATCCATCCCACCCCGGTGACGCTGCGTTTTTAATTGAATTAAGATGTTTTGTTTTGAATGACATCAAATTTGTGGTGGTTGTTCAAGAGGTTTCACTTGAATTACATGGAAATTTCTTCTGAGTGATTGTCTCTATTAGAAAAGGGCAAAAAAAAAAACCAAAAAAGGAAATTGTTCAACCAAAAAAGTCTCCCCAATTCTTCCCTGTACCACAGAGGCTTCAATTAAATCACAGCCTCAGAAAACTCAGTAAAGCATTGAGAGTAACAAGCACACAAAACAACCTCCTCTAAAGAGCTTAAATCTTCAAGGAACACGAAGAGAATGTTAAAATATCAAAAGTTCCTTGCCATTTGATGAATTTATATCCAAAACCACACAGCTCACCTAAAATGAGAGAGAAAATCTGCAGGAAAAGCGATGAATTGAATTAATTTGCATCTTCCTTGACCTCTTCATCCTGCCACCGAGTTTCTTTTTATTTGCATGAGCAGGGTGGGAAAGGCAACAACCTCCATAATTATGATACAGATGTGACAAAACACAGTTTTCAGTTGGAATTTCCCCCTTCAAAGGAAGGAGCTCCCACCCTCCATCCCAACCCCCCCAGTTCGTATCCCTGGCTCTGATTTCCATTAAAGAAACGCAAAATTCGCACTCCAGTCTCAAGGAACATCAAGAGCCACCACTTCAGACATGAGGGAGGGGAGGAAAAAAGAAATATTTACATTTTTGATGTCCCTTAACCAAACCAATTGCGCAGATACCAACTTCAAAAGGCAGGGCCCAGGCTGAGACCACCAGAGCTGGGATCCACCACGGGAAGGCACCAGAACCAGCTCAGCTCTGAATAATTCTGGCTGTGCACAGGAGCTCAAAGCTTGCTGGGACATTCTGAGAACTGATCCTGGTTCGGGGCTGTCCAAAACCTTGGAGCGCGAGGGATTCTGGGTTAAAAATTCCAAATTAAATCCTTCCAGCCCCGGGCTCTGGTGGAATTCTGAGTTTTGACACCTGCAATGGCAGCACTGCGGGACCTGAGCGGTGCCATTGCTGTTAAATCACTCTGAAATCAAATCCTGGCCAGAGCTACTCTGGAATTCTGGAATTCTGGCTCAGAACATCCCAGGAACCGAAACATTCCGAGATCTCCTGCAGATCTCTGCAGGCAGGAGAGGGCACACACTGAATTTCGATGGAGAAGTTCCCTTTCCTATGGAAACGTTCTCGTTTCCAAGAGGGAGTGGAAAAATAACCACAAGGGCCTTCGGATCTAAATCCAGTCCCCAGAGCAAAGGTCACGGCAGAAATGTTTTATTCAGCATCGGAACTTTTGGAATTCTTTCAAGGAGAAGAAAAAACCCAACAACAACAGCAGGGCTGACATTTTTTTCCCACTGAGCTGTTTCTTCCTTTTCAAACAGGGATAAAAATCCCCAGGATTTGGTGAACACCAGGGAATTGTGTCTCCCTCCAGCACCCGGCAGGTAAAAAATTGGGGAGGGAAATAAATAAAGGGGAAATCACTGCATTGATGGTGGAGTTATGGTTGAACTCGGTGACCCTGGAGGCCTTTCCAGCCTCAAAGATTCTGAAATTTTATTCCATGGAAATCCTGTTTCTCTTTACCCACCCAGTTTAGACACAGCTCCGCACAGCACAAAGGTGTTTTTGCAATTCTTCTCTCTCCATTTCCCTTTTTCCCCCAGAGACACCAGAGAATGTCACAGCTGCACTGGCACATGGCAGATTTCTACATTCACCTATCATTTCAAACCAGGGAAAAAACACCTTCACCCCAATCCCCATTTTTAAAAAAACCTGCAGTTCATTTTCAATTAACAGCAACCCACCGTGAAGGCAACACCGAGCTGAAAACATCACCATATTTATATTTATTGACCCACGTGGCTGCAAGGTGCACTTCAGAAATTAAATCCCACCTGCTGCCAAGCTCCTGAGCAGAGACGTTTTCCTTCAAAAACCCTCATAAAGACCCCCTAAATAAATTAAAGCGCCGCTGCCCGGCTGATTTGGAGCACACAGGACTCTGCTGGTTTGAAAGACGATAAAAAATGACCCCACTGGGTGTATTTGGGGAGAGAGGAGTGGGTTTTGGGGCTGGGGAGGTGCATGGGGATGACAGACAAGGATTTCTCAGCACAGCTCTGCTGTTTGATTTGCGTTTTCTGTTATCTGACTGCGATTTTTGCTGATGGAGATGCAGCTGACAGGATTATCCCTCACTCCTGGGGCAAAGAGGTGGAACAGAAATAACTCTGCAGAAATAACTCTGCCAAGGAGAAGGAGCCGCTCTCCCCACGCTGCGCCACTGGTCAGCGGTGGAAAAAGAAAAATATTTAGCTTTGATTTTGACTGCACTGCTCTCTAAGCCAAGCAGGGCAGAGCTGGGATAAATTCTTCTCTCCAGGGCCTAAATCTGATTTAGTGACTGCTTTTGACACCACATGGAGCAGCTTTACCAGGTTCCCTCATTCATTTCCCTCATCCACCCTCAGTGAGCTCCAGGCTCACCTGGAATGGAGACGTACACACGGAAAGGGAAAAAAAAAAATAAAAAAACCACACAAAAAGGAGCTGCCAGCCCAAGCCTGGGGGATGCTCCATGCCAAGGGAATGCCTGGGGGTGGTAGCAGGGCAGGTAGGTAAAAAATTCGGGCTTGGGGCAAGTTAGGAGAGGTTTGGGAGCAAATGAGGGAAGGTTGGGACTCGCTGAGCACAACAGGTGATGCACATTTTACCCAGAGCTTTTAGGAAGAAAATCCCTGTTGTCTCTCAGTGTTCATTGAATCTGACATCAGCAGATCCCAAATCCCGCCAGGAATTCTCCCCCATCCCCAGAACCTCCGCTCTGCACGAGGATGGCTCAGCACCCCAAACCCTGCTGTGGCAGGAGCTGCCCCTGTCGAGGGCTCAGCCCAGGCTCTTCCAGGCCGAGCTGCTTCCCAGGAAATTCAGACTCCAGGCTGCAAAATTCCCAAGTGCAGATTCCTACCGAGCGCCCACACAGCCAAAAATCAGCTCCAAATTTCACAGGAAAGGTCAGGATGGCACATCCAGGACTTCTGCTCCCCAAAGAGCCCGTTCCACCCCAAACTCCTGCCCCAACCACAACTCCTGAGCACGGAATTAACAGGGAAAACCACGGGGTGAAGGGAGTGGGAGAACCCCATCGCATCATCAGAGCTCCAAAATTATTCAGACTAACTCTGTGATGGGGGAAAAAAAAAAAAAAATTAAGGAAATCCCTGCAGATCTTTATTCAAACCAGGTTTGCAGCTCTGAGAGCCAAAAGAGCAATTCTGGGATAAATAAAACCGATTTGAGAGGAGATAGAACAGGCCAGGCACAGAGACACAAAAACCGACCCAAATCCATCCCCTCCAGCCCCAGCTCTCCCACAGCAGCTGCTTCAGGGGAAAGGAACCCTTTAACACTACAGAATAATCTGGGCAAAACCATTTTATTTCCTGGCTTTTCCTTGTTTACTGCTCCCCTCCTGGAGCCCTTCATGCGCTCTGCTCTCTGAGCAGCTCTGCCTGCTCCTATTTTCGCTCTCTGAGCCTTGCTGAGCTCCAGATTTCAAGCACAGGGAGTTCCACGAGGACGTTCTCTGAGCCCACCACCTCCAAAATAATCACCATGTTTTAATTGCCAATCCATGGTTTAACAAACTGCTGCTCTCCCCATCTCTGTTTTTGACCCCAAAACTGGCAAAAAAACTGGAAGTTCCTAAACCTGGAACCGAGTCACGCACGGAGTTGTTGTTCCGCACAAAATTGCTCACAACGCCCGAACTGTCAGAGTTAATGCTACATTTCTGCATTTTACCCCTTCCTGCTCCCCACATTTCTACAGAAAATATTGTTTATTTGTTGAAGGACACTCCTGGAGCTGCCAGGTTTGCTCAGAGTTTGATCTGTCTCAGAATCCAGTTGGATCCTCCCCCCAGCGAGGGGAGAATATTCCAGGATATTTGGTCACGATCAAAACAGAACTTCATTTAAAAATACAAACATCAATTCCGTCAAAGTCCCCAAACGGCAGACGCGGATAACCAGCGAGAAACAACCTGAGACGATTCACAGCAAAAATCAGCAATTTTGGGATGCTTTTGCAGGAAAACGTGGATTCATCTCCTACCTGTCAATGATCACGGGGTCAGACGGAGTCTCATTCCTGTTGCCACAGCTTTTCTTCTCACAGCACCGACTGCAGAGGGGAAAAAAAACAAAATTAAAGATGCACTGGGACAGCTGAGAGCAAAGAAGCAGCTCAGAAAAACCTTCAGGACTCCACCTATGCCTGGAAGGGTGAAAATTCTGCTTTCCAGCAGGGGAAGGGAAGGGAATTGGGTGCCCAATTTGGTTCCAGCTGGAGTTTGGCACTTGGCTCCCTGTAATCCACCCTGGATTTCCCAGCCACAAATGAACAGCAATACAGCCACACAGGAGACTGAGGTGATATTTGTAAAGTGATTAACAGATGTCATAATGTCATTACAGGCAGGAGCAAATGGGTTCTGGGGGGTTAAAAGTCCATCAAAAGGTGCTAGAACTGACTATGAGCACCCTAATGGTTTGATATGCTCCAATAATGTTATTTTTTTATATATATTATTGCTTTTTTTTATGGTTAAATATCTCAGTTTTATATGGTGACTGAAAACTTCAGCACTCTGTGAAAAACCAGAAACTGAAAATACTTAGATCCTACAAAGGCTGTAAAGAGACGCTTTTCAGGCTTCCCTTTGCAATTTTTTCCATCAGAAACCCTTAAGTATTAATTTGCACACATTTTATGATAATATTAATGACAAATAATAATAAAAAGTTTCAAATAAAGAGACAGTTCATTATTTGATTTCCACTGATACCATCACTGACACGGGTGATGCTCCTTGCACCCACAGCAGCTGAGTAGCACAAGTTTAATTGACTTTAAAAACAGCCCTTGCTCTGAAATGCTCAACTTTAATAATTTGGAGCAATATAGAAGATCTAAGTTGTTTTCACACTCAGGTTTTTTGTTGCAACCAAAGCCACCATGGGAGGGGGAGGACAGAGGCGCCCAAAACTTTTTAAAGTCTCCTTCAAAACCCCCTCAAAAATCACCAGATCGGGTTCTGATCACCAAACACAGCGTTCCAAAAGAGTTTTCCCCCATTCTGCAGAGGTTTCTCTTCAAATTAACAGAATTTTGAAGCGTTTAACAGAATTACGTGCGGGATGCAGAAATTGGGGGTTTTGTGTGGGGGCGCCGAGTGCATCGGCAAAAAACCCTCGAGCAGCCAGAGCCCCACAGGTTTCCAACCGGGGAGCAATTCTGAGCAGAATTACATAAATAAGTAAGTAAATAAAT